>JAUJYV010001109.1:0-21833 GCA_033995625.1 Ophyiulus pilosus
CAGAGTTGCGTATCCAGTCTCCTTTACATTTTCCGGACATTCTCGAAATATGCGTTGAACAAATCTCAATCTTTGGTCAAACTTACTAATCAAACTTACTATGTGAAAACTATCATACGAGTTATAATCCATAAAAGGAGATTAGTTTTAACCAATCTCTGAAAATTGGCAAAAATTTATGTTTATTTTCCAGTAGAACTATCCTGTTATCGTACTCGTTCTTCGTTAAAATTAGGTCTTATGCGTTATAAATAAGCAAATTAACGATGCTGCTTTCAGTTAATTTCTTGGAAAAAAAATATATCGTTATCAGTTAATTGATCAGTGTTATTTTACAAAGATTTACAGAGTTTTAATAATTTACAAAGTAAATCGCTGTCAAAAATCATTATAATCATGAACATGGGATAAATATATAATGTAAGTTTTAAACAAGTTTTTAAGAAGAATAATTCAAAATACAGATTTACAAAGTAAATCATCAATACTCAGAATAATACCAATTTCTGTAGGCACTCGTTTATAATATTCGGAGATGTAATGATACGTTTATTGCTAGATTTGCATCATTCTCTAATTAATACATCGCTGAATCAGTTGGTTGCTTTATCACACAGTAGTTATACCGCCCTCTAACTGAGCATATGTGAGCATCGTGAAACAATACGACATCTGTGGGTACCCATATCCATACAACATGGAAAACATCTCTTGTTTTTCAAACATGAACACCAAGAAATAATAAGTAATCTGTCTGAAATTAAGCTTGTTGTCTTAAAAGGAACCAGATAATAACCACCGAGTCGCGAAAACTGATCAGAAATGAAAATCAAACGAAGCAATAATGGCCTTAAGAGCTTATGGATTAACCCATAACGCGAGTTAATTAAGATGAGTTTAACGAGGAAGGATGATCGTAAAATGCATCAAAGAAATTTCAGAAAATGCGTGCAAATGGAGGCAGTCCATAAAGGTATTACACGTTGCCGTAGCAACCAGCGGGAGGATTTTCATCACCATAGAAACATATCCCAGAATTACAATGTTCACGGAGCTCAGTTCAGCCTGTTAAAAAGTGAAGAGAAAAATGCAGCATTACGGGTGTGGGAATTAAGGCTAAAGGTAGATAGATAAACGGTCCTAAAGTGTGTGTACACACATTAGAGGTACATTTTCACGGCATCTCACCAGTGACACGTGCAACAAAAATAGGGCCCAGATGCGTCACATGTTGGTGTCCCAGAGGCTCGTAAAAGTGACGAAGAGGTGCAATTAAATTGCCACTTATTAACGTAATGTTCATCAAGAACACATTTTATGGCCAGAAAACGGCAAAGTTGGGATGCCACACGAGCACTTCTAAAGCACTTTCTACTAAGCTAAGTGATCATGGCAAACTCCTGAATAAATAAATAATAAAAAAATATAAGGCAAAGTGAAGTTGTTTCATTGAGAAAACTTTCATTCGCCCGACGCTTTGGGTGTATTATGTATAAAATATGAGAAAAATTAAACTTTTATAGATCTACAAATTATGAAGAAGAAGAGAGGAAAAAAAATCAGTGAAGCTGTAATATATAGGGATGATCCCACCAACGCACTTGTCACAAGTTTGAAACGTATCATGTTGTTTTATTATGAAGTGTTATTACTATATTTATATATTAATGAAAACATGTGCTTAGGTCACAGACTTACATCTTTTTTAAATATTGAAGCTGTATCTAGCATAGATAATAAATGCAATTTAAATTCTATAAATACTTGACAGTGTTTTTAAATAGTATACATGGAGGTTTACTTTGTGCGTGCCTGTTAATTAGAGAAAGATACCATTATTTTTTTTTTGTAAACTTCTTCATCGATGGTAGTAATCTAATAATGGGACTCATCACGGACTACCCGTGAAACTGATTGGCGATTGAAGGGAATGCATACAAAATTAGCTGTTTTAATGAACCATTATTGCAAATTAATGCTTCAACGTAAATAAGTTGTAGCAAGAAAACGTTTTACCCCCCTCAGAAGTACTGCACAAATGAACTGAAAATCTAATTAGCACTTCGTGCAATAGTGCACGTACGAATTACGTGCTACCCTAAAGCAGAAGCGTTTAAATTTAATTCCAAATTTTAGTGAAGCAATTAAATTAGGCTTAGCGAATGAACGAGGTGTTTTCCTTAAGAAGCAGTGCTAATTATTTTGTATCAAAGGAATTATGTAAATTAAAAAAAACTGCAGACAATTGCACTCAGGACGAACTGAAGTCTAAAGGTGCACCACTGTTATAACGGACGTTCGTTTATGCTTTTTGATCAGCTTACTATTCTAAGTGTAGTGGAACAGTGATTAGAACGGTGTACTAACTACAGAAAAGCTGTTTGGAAAATCTATAAAGTATACTCTTTACCAATTCAAGTTTACAAAATATAGCAAAATTTATTAAAAATTCTAGCCGTTGTAAAGTTTTATAAAGTTATATAAAGCACCATGCAGTGGCGGCGAGCGTATATGCACTGTGGAACTGCAGCACCCACTATTTCCATTTCATATTACCCATAAAATTTAATATAATGAGTCCTTTTTTCTTTAATTATTTTTTGAAACTTGTACTCTATATATAACTAGTAGCCATCACTCACTGGGGGACCCCCAGTTTATACAAAGACCTTTATAGGGCCCTGTGCGCTTCACAGTTCCAGGGGCGTGGAGTTTGACTGTTGTGCACATGCGCACATAGAAAGCTGCACGCGAGGCTGCGAGGGAGAGAGAGCACTGTCGCTCCCGCAGTGCCGAGCGACTGTTGCAGCACCTCCACTAAATTTAGCTACGAGCCGCCACTGGCACCATGGTAAAGTTGTATAAGCTGTACAGGAGGGTGCCCCTACCTGTACAGGGCGTGGGATTGGGGGACTGCGTAGTCATCGTAGCAAGGTCATATATATATGGGCGATCTTAGGGTTAGTCTCTAAAACCTTTAAAACTAACCTTGATTTTTCTACTTAAAAATTAATAACTTGAAATAAATTCTTATCAAGGCCCATCATAGGCCCCTATTAAATGGTTTTCCTTGAAGACAAAATCCGTGAACCTTTAAATTTGAAGCCTTTTATCTAAGATCACACAATGCAGGCAAAAGGCATTCCAGGAAAGTAAAGTACTATATGTGGTGAAAAATTATGATTTCAAACTCTTTACTTAAACCCTTTTGTAAACAAGTTTTTATAGTCAGACGACTGCATAAAAAATGTAGCCCACAGATTATATTAACCTGAGATGCGTATGAACTCAAATAAGCCTAGATATAAAAAACGTATGTTTTCCGAACGTCAAATCGAGTAGATTAAGAATAGTGAAATACAGCAGCTTTTTATACCAGGGATTTAGGTAGAGGAGAAAAACCTGAGACTCGGTTGCATACTTCCTGACAACATGAACCACCGAGCTATTTATTGGGAACAATAACTTGGAATTTTTTTGCATCCTAAACATACACCAATTTTTCATTTTTCCCCTCTACTTTTTTAGTATTTTCAACCCCCTTTAGTCTATGATTTTAATTTATTATTTATTTATGTTATTCGTAGACCGAGAAACCGTGCTGTGGTATACGTTGATTAAATTTTGCAGAGATGCATGGTGTGAATAAAAATGAGATGGTATAAGTTTAGCGTTAAATTTTTCTAATACATACGAAATACATTTCTCAAAAACGTGGTATAGAATATACACACTCGTTCAATAAATGATAATTTGTTTTTGGAATGCAAATGGGCAGAGAAGAAAATCAACTTTTTGAACATTTATCACCCGTGAGAAATATGTTTTAATCTATTTAGTCCGTATACATTTCGACGTCTGGAAGAGTACCTCAAGGATAAATTATTACATTCTTGCACTTCTAGACATTGAAATAATCAATAATACCTAGCCACGAGCAAATTAAAATTTTGCTGATATTTATCTCTATATTTCATAGTGGCCTACTCAAAATTACATACCAAAACACTGGTCACAAACCTTACGTTTACAATTTTAAAAATTTTAAATAGATTTACTAGACGAAATTTGCGAAATTTTCTAATAATTAAACATCAGTAGTATAATATGGCACTAGAGCTGCACAAATTCAAACATCCAGAGGTTTCGTGTATTTATTAGATTTCGGACGCCAATATTTGGTTAGGATGTTTTCAATACACGTTTGTATACATAATTAATAATAAGTATTTTCTATATCGATCATATGACAGACATTTGCAGAGTCCATATTCAAGCTCATCTTTGTATAACATTCCGCATTCACCTTCGAATCTTTAATGGATTTCAAATAAAAATTTTAACAGATGACAAATTAATGACTAGTGGTAAGAGTATGCCAGCCCAATCATTTCCAACATATAAAAATTGCATACAGATAATAACAGCCATCCAACGAATTAAAAAAAGTTCATAAATATATATTGGACTGCTAATATTTTACTTCTCTAACATGAACATTGCAAGCATGCGAGGCATCTTATATCTCTTGTACTCATATTATTAAAGTTTCAGTAGCTTCATTTTTGATTTGCTTTAGTCGGTTCTCGAGTGATATTATAAAAGCAGGAAGGGAAACATTACCAACCACGATTTTGTAAATGTTGCCTGTGTGCAAACCATGAGTGTTGTACTACTTTTTTTTAAAGCTAACAGAAGCAATGTATACGATATGAATTGGCGAAAGAGAGCATAAATGTCAATGATTCCTAAAATAACAAAAAGTGAAATGTATAAAGTAGAATAACATCAAAAGCATTGACAGCGTCATACGTTTTCCAGTTTCATTCTCATTTGAAGCCATGTCTTACTTTTATTAAAAAACAATATATTAAATTGAAGCAGTTTATATTATTTTATTGGAGAATAATATATGCATAAAGAGAAGAGAGACCAATATACATATGTAATGTCTTGGTACACGTCATTATAGTATATGGCGAAGCCTTGAATTTATAAGGCTTACATGTACGACTCGACATACATAAACATCTATTTAAAAACATAAGTTATAACTAAGTTTCAAGTTAAACATTTGTGAAACATTTCACATGGTGGATTTGTATTTCATAAAAACATAGCCATACAATTACTACAACCCATTTCATGTCACCTTTTCAGATCTACCCATAAAGTCAAGATACAAGAGAGTTTGAGCCATCCAACGTTAACGAAACGATAACGAGAAACAGCGCTGGCGACCCGGATCGGCTACAATGACTGGATTTCGCGGTTTTCCACAGTTGTTTCCAATCAAATGCCAAGATAGTTTCTCTAAAAATCGGCCGTGACCTTGCTATTTTTACCAAAATATTACAAATCCTAATACTATAATCCCAACTGCCAGATGCCTGAGTCCCACAATGCAAGAAGATAAATTTTAAAGAATTCAGTAAAAGTTGACTATTTCAAGTTTGTGAAACCCCTTTCACAATGGCGAATCACTTTGTTCCTTTTTTAGTTTTGGCAAAGTAGAGAGAGGCAATGACTAACTCTGCAAATATGCTATTCACTAATCTCTGTTTCAGGCATTTAGAGTATATAGATAGCGTAGCCAAACTTGCTACCTAAATACGCTTCACCCGGTAGCAGATGGGAAAAAGCTATAAATACATCTAAATTAGACTAAATTAAATGGAGTTTAAGGGTAAGCAAGAAAATATTCTCCGGTAACAGCTTGCCGATGCCGAGATTAAATGAAACAAATCAAAATTTAGTAGACAAGCGAGGAGATATTTCGTTCAGAACTTAAGGCATTTGATAAGGCGTTTGGGCTTATACCCTTCCAAAACCAAAAGTTGAATGGAAAAAAAAAAATTACCACTACCCACCAGATGGCGACAGAAGTAAAGATACTGCAGATGCAAACCACGGTGCAGCAAATACTTTTCTCCAAATTGATAAAATCCATTAAATTATATTTTTTCAATTTAGCATGTTCTTCATCAAATAATTAAACATTTGCATGTAGGCGTTTCACATTTTTGATAAACCGCACATGACAAACGAAAATGAAAAATATATACATACAGCTATTTTTCGATTTATTTAATCTCGTATACAAAAGCATCATGGTATATAAATACCAATGACAAGAGAAAAAAAAATCACTTTTCAATTACATTTATAATGGTTTTTATCGGGAAGTGTATCATGAAAAACAGATTGTAAAAAAAGTATTTGAAAAGTAAAAAGCAATTATATTGTATTCAAGATAAATAAAAGTTGAGAACATGTAAAATTCCTTAGGCAAACAGGGTAATGTGATTTAAGCATGTGTTGTAGCTCAACTTATTTTATATTAAAACCCAAACATCAATTCCAATTAAAGTGGTGTTATTACCATATACTTAGCATATCATATTTAATATATACACTGAACGTTGCACTACTATTTCAATAAACAAGCAATAATTGGTGCACAGTAAACAACCATTTTGGCATGTCATTTTCGCAAAATGAGTTTCAAAACACAGTTGCTTCCTAGTGCATGTTATCGAGTTGTATTTTTTAGCAAAATTTCACTAGCATGTTTTTGAAGGATACCTTTACATTTTCTTCTTCATTCTTTAATTCTGTTTTAAGTGTTGCTAGTCAGTCAATTTAAAAAAGTAATTCAATTATTTATACTAATCACATTATGTTTATGTTAGTGTGTAAATTATCGTGTCAGATTGTGCAAGTTATAGTAAATATAACGAGCTTTGCTTGAAATGTCTAAGAATTATTACATCGTTCAATACGCTTCATATAAGTATAAGAAAATAATTTCCAAATATTGTTTGTGAACTTAAAAACGTGCATTAAAATGTTGGCGTTATTTAGTTCATTGCTTCATAAGTGAACTATTACAAAGCAACACACTAAATGGAATTTTTGGAAATGCTTCTATTTAGAATGCTTACTATTGTGAATTTCATAAGATATCTATAAACTTATGTCATAACTAATTGAGATTTTTGCCCGATTATGAACAATTTTTTCCATTTAAAAATATACTTTGTTTACTTATGGCGCTTCAGGCATATGTGACAAACAAGATGTGATTACATGAAACATGTAGGATTATTTTTACGATATATTTATCGTACTATTAAAACGATAGAATTACGCAGAATTTGATTAAACCTAATGTGTAACTTTTTAATGGAGACCTAACCTGCAATTTAGCATTATGACAAAAAAATTGGCGTTTTTAGGAGTAAATGGGTGCAGCCATATTGGAAATTTCATGCTAAAGGCACGCATTAGCCACCAATGGGTGCCGAACTTCTATAACATTGATTGTTTATAATCGTATTCTTTCTATATTATATTCTAAACAAGTTTCCTTACCCTGAATAGTACTGTAGTATGTGAAAACTTCGTAGCTTTTAAAATCAGTCTTTTATAAACTTTAGAATTTGGTCTAAAGCAAATGTTTTTCGTCGTTTCTTGGAGATAAAATGCTCTACTCGTGCATGATAAAGCTCGGATTAAAGTTCGATAAACAACATCTCAATTACATGAAAATTAACACAAAGACGTCTATAAAGTTATTGAAAAGCAGTTATTTTTAGCAGCCATAGCAACAACTGGTAAATTAAAAGAAGCACCGAAGCTTGCAAGAAATAGCTAGGTTAAAGAAGGCTATAAATACACATCAAGCTAGAATCACCGGAATGAATCTTTAGAAGACCAAAGAAATTAAAAATACTTAACAACGGGAAATAAATAGCATATAAAAATATTACAGGATTACAGGTTGTTTATCAAAAATTAAAGACAATGAGGATGGGAAATATGGAAGATTGAATATCTTGAATGAACAAAATAAAAGACTTAAAAGCTCTTCATTCCTTCTGTTGGGAAAAAAAGCAGAAAAAAATGCTAGCTTTTGTAATCTAAACTTTTCGTTTAAGATTGCTTAATCAGCTTGCATTTATTGATTTGTTATTATGAAATGAGGAATCTGCAGCATTAAAGCTCCACCATGCATAATTAAAAATTACACCTTACATAATAAGAGCGAGATTAAATGCATTGAAATCACAAAACTAGAAGGAAAAAAACCGCTTTGATATGCTGAAGATCAATATTGACTATAGATAGTAAATTTGCCATAACAAATTCGTAGTCGAAGTAGTTTTCCTAAACTGTTATTTGATCAGTATTAATAATTAGGGAGTTTTAGCATGACAACGTCTTTATACATACGTTTACTTTAATGGCGGGAAGGGAAGAATCACGCATGCGCATTCATGACGTAAAGTTAGTTCATTATGTAGTTCAATGCGTGGCTCCTCTCTTCCCGCCGTTAAAGTTACTGTGTGTATAAAGCTACATATATCCACCTACATGTAATTTAAACTTAATAGACAGTTTGAGCATGCCAACGTCTTTATACTTACCTTAACTTTAAGTGCGGGTAGGGAGGAGCCACGCATTGCACTACCCAATGAACTAACTGAACGTAATAGGTGCGCATGCTTGGGTTTTTTCCCTTCCCGTAATTGAAGTTGAGGTAAGTATAAAGAAGTTGGCGTGCTCAAACTCTCTATTATCTCAACAGTAACATTTGTGCATACATTACGAATGTTTCAGGAAGAATTATAAAGAACTGTTAAGCTGCCATTTTTAACCATATTTAGTAATGTTTCTTGCCCATCCCTTACTAGGTTAAAACAACATACCCAAGTTAAGCTTCAAATATACTCAACGACAAGATGAAGCCAGAATTTGCCAATTTCCAAAAAATCGTGGAGATTATACCGGAACGACAAATAGTATTTTCAATTGCAAAGAAACAAAAGAAGGAACTAGTCCCACCTATTTCATTTAAAAGTTTAACATAATTTGTCCATTAAAGTCTCAATTACAACGGCAGTAAAATAGAAATTTGGGATGAAAGTATACAAGACAAATATAATCCAGTCTTGAGATTATACACTGAATGTATCGATGCATAGCAATTAGCTCAGGTTTTATAATAGTCACAAATAACGTCCCATTTTCAAGCCCATAATCACCATCATCCTCATCACCGTCATTACGAATGCCTGAAAGACTCGTTAGTAATTCTGTTCTCAACGGTTAATCGGACCATTTGATGAAGGGTATAATTATTACATGAACGTGGTTTGGAAACTTGCTCAATTGCCCTTTGAAATCAAAGCGGATTTTAAGGACTAACGGAATATTGCCAGCCCATCTTGGATAAATTTTAAATACTTTATAGATTGATGTTCTTGCAGAAGGATTTGCAGTTAAGCAGTTAGGCAGATTTGGAGTCATGTGCACTGAAATTATGCGTATTAACCCGAGTAAGTGCAATTGTAGGCAGCATATTGCAATCATGTACGTTTAAAATTATGTATACATATTAACCTTTTGGCAGTCTTTATAAATATTTTTTTTTTAAAAAAATACAGTTCGATAGACAGTAAATTTATTATAATTATGTGGAATTAATATCACGTAATGCTTGCCTTGAAATAGTAAATGACACTAGTTACCAGTGGCGGACTGAATCTTAAAATATTGGAAAACATGTATACATATATGTACGTATGTATGTATAAGAAATAAATACAATTTTCAAAAATGCAAAAGTAGAAAAATTGTATGATTAATTTTTTTGAGAAATTAATGTTTATTAAAAGCTATTATTAAGCTACTAAAAGGTCATTGGCATTTCTAACTTGGTGTCAAATTCTTAAGGGGGTACATAGAACAAACTGACACCCTGGCTAGTCCTCCACTGCTAGTTACCTTCAAATACTGTATGTGCTCTTAAACCTTAGCATCTGTGGTATGTCATAGGCAATTATGCATTCCTATGACATTCCAGCCTTGCAAGGCTGATAAGCCTCTCGCGTAAAAAAAAAAAATACTGAAACTTGTTTGCAGAAAACTGGAGAGCATCCACATATAGCAAACATATATGCGAAACCTTATTTCGGTATCGCGTTTCGTGTTCCTGTTTCAAGTGTGTACTAGTCATTTCCTCTCACTTAAGTTTCAATAAACTGAATTTAATCGCTTCGAGACATGAACGCTAAATTACATCGATTGAAAATCAATGGAAACAATTGGCTCGCATTTAGTATTCTGAATTTTAAAGTTATAACTAATTTTTTACAAAATTTAACCTCGATAACATTACAATAAAACAATCGTGTATTTACCTGAATTGTTGCTGAAGATATTGAAGGTGGCGGATGACAGTCATGATCGTTGATTAATAGAAATGGATGATAGAAGTCAAGACAGTTGTGTATTTTTGAAATTACTTTTCACAATAATTCATCTAGTCATATTTTTTCTGAAATAAATAAAAATTAAAAATCAAAACTC
This sequence comes from Ophyiulus pilosus, assembly GCA_033995625.1. NCBI lineage: Eukaryota > Metazoa > Arthropoda > Diplopoda > Julida > Julidae > Ophyiulus > Ophyiulus pilosus. Next base: position 10,375 of record JAUJYV010001109.1, read on the forward strand.
TGAAAATGAATAAAATGATGATAAATCCATAATTGAATTTATAATAGCTGAGATGTCGATTCTGTTGAAATAGATGCAAAGGTCAATGCAATTTGCGAATCCGGTGACCATTATAACTGCATAGTATAAAAATGGCCCTATCTCCATCTTATAGCTAATGGAATATTCGAGTACAAAAAAATCTGCTTTTCGTTATCCTCACATGGTCCTGCACTTCTAAAGCAATTAACGCAATATCGAGTACATATAGAAGTGGACATGATATTCCACTGTTTCGTTCAAGTTGTTTTCTTCTGGTATCCTTGCTTAAATCCCCAAGAAGTAACGCTTCATACACAAAACCAGATAATCGATAGATTCCATGGCATGGCCTCATTATTTTTTAATCAATTTATTTTATTAGGAAGCTACAAAGTAACCAAAGCGTAGGTCATTCGGTTGCCAATTAGGAAAAGTAAGATTCGCTAATGGCAAAGTGGCTTTTGTGTAGCTAATAATAAAGCTTGCAAAAACATAAAAACGACATATGAAAAGGTTAATTTCCAGTTAGATTTGTTTCATGCCACAAGTGCAGGAATACGAACAGTTGGGAACATCCAAATTCACATCGTAAAGTATGTAATTAAATTGTACAATGTCGAATGCCAATTATATTCCATTCATTTTTTAAATGATAGACTGGAAAGTAAAGTCAATTTATCAATGATCGTATTATTCTTGGATTTGAAAAAAAAATTGTAAGTATGAAAGGGCCTTTAAAACTTAGAAGAATTTCAAAAAAACTAGAAGTATTTTTTAGCAGAAATAAATTGTACTTAATAATTTACAGAATGCCTAGCCTGTCGGCTATCACAATTTATCGAATTTTTTTAGAGTAGGCCTATACATCACAAGGCAACTCAACCGAAGAACATGCATGGCCCTATGCGGTTTCCATAGCAGAATAGACAAACGAAACTATGACACGTTTTAGTAAACAAGTTTTTTTTGCTTTTCGAAGCGGAAATTACGTTACTAGCATTTTCCCTTCAATCTTTATATTTCCATCCTTACCTCAGGAAGATAACCAAACCAAAACTAGACACTCAGCACAATTTCAGTCTCCGGCCTGCCGATCTATTTCTATAGATTTATGTGCCCTAAGCTTCCTTTTCTATACGAGGCTTCCATTATCAAACATGACAGCATAAGAACAATAACACTTTTGTTTTCCACAAATGTTGTACAATAACAATCTTCAATAAATGACATGAGCACAGCATTTGATTAACTTTTACTAGCTTCTTTCAAATTTTTATTGAAAATGCAATAACGAAAATACTGAGCCATATTAAATTGAGTACCAATTTCAACTTAAAAATCACAATACGAAAGAAAATTTCGGAAATATGGGATAAATCAACGTAAGATAAAATGCATACCTTTGAACGCGTGCAGTACACATCTACAAGTAAACACGTTTATGATTTGTATGTTCACTGTTCGCTTGGTAGGTGAACTTTGAAAGTTTCTAACCAACCAATAGAAAACACGAATTTTTTTTGTAAAATGAAATACAGAGAAATTATGATTTTTCTGTTGGCATGAATTTTGCAACATTCAAAGTCCAAGGAATAGAATTTTGTAAATGTAAATAATGACCCAAATGATCCCCTCGGAATGTCAATGTCACAATAACATTTATTTTATTGTGATTTTTTCAATGACAAATGCAGTAATTGAAAACAATCATCCAAAATTCAAGCTCTATAATTGCAAGCAACTATACGAAGAAAATTATTTTATTAAAGTATTCTAAGAAAATATTAAAATTGTTGCTACTGTATGTATAAATTCAGATGTTCAAATTACACATTGGTAACGATTTGCGTATACCGTGAGGGAATTCTAAATATCTATGAAAGACATTTAGTGACATTTCTGCCACAATTTCACAACTCTGTTTCGAAAAACGATTCAATTTAGTTTATCTGTTTCGCAAAATATGAATTACTCAAATGTACATGTAGGGGGCTGATGTACAGTACGTTTTTTCCCCTATTTCAATAACCCATGTACTACATGTAACTTTTTATTCTTTGGAATATCAAGCTTAGCATGGGCTCTTAGTAAGCCTACACAACCGATAAATCTTGTAACAAAACTAAAATAGCAATTTCTCTGAATTTCTTCAATTCACACATTTCAGAGAATCCTAACAGATGCACAAAATCGTACTGTACATCATAAGGTGAATCGCTCGACAAAATATGCCACAAAAATCAAAGATATTGTATGCAGCAGCCCTGCGAGATTTCTTTGTAACTTTTCGTCAGATTATGTAAAAAAATACTCATTTTTAATAATACCTTGAAAGGTGACGGTGGTGGGTGCAGTATACAGGGTTTAAAGCTATTGAGGTAGACGATTGGCTCATCTGCACCTGTATAATGAGCTTATTCAAAGCCTTCCAGAAACCCAGCATCTGCTAGCTGTTAAGGCTTGAAAGGTGTTTGTGTTCAATTTTTTTCTAACTTTAATAAAAGTGGGACAAATACAAGAGATGCCTATTTAAAGTTTATGATCAGTTTATTTGCCTAAACAAATTTGATATTGGATATTAGAGAGCTTGAGCCAGCCAACGGTAACGACATTCCAATGACATTCCGGGCCGCCAGCGCTGTTTCTCGTTATCGTTTCGTTAACGTCGGCTGGCTCAAACTCTTATCATTACCTATTTTCGGTATTTTATAGTTAAACCTGTTTTTCATTGTGCACACTGCGATAATAGTCAATGTGATCAAGATTTAAAGCATATACTAGTAATACACGAAACTGTGTATTTTTTTGCTAGTAGACCACATCCATATTTGACTTAACAGAATAGATTAATCTTATCATCATCAAACGGAAAGCAGACTCCTTACATGAATGAATCAGTTAATGCAATGTTCACTTAATTGACTTTGGGTGAATGGATGGCTAGATTTATAGGAATGGCCTCCAAAAAAGAACTGAACCTATTCACTAGTAGTTTACTAAAAAGGATTTCAGACAATTATGTTTTCTAGGAATGCATTGAATGATACTTGGTTTTCTGCGAAATCTTTAATCGATGACTTTATTAATATGATAACAAAGAAGGCACGGATTAATTATCGCTTTTGGGAATTCTTTTAAAGCATTATTAGTGTCATTTAAAAATGCCGAAGTTCTGCGAATAACAGATTCCAAGATCGACAAAAGCAAGTTTTACGACAAATAATAATCGACAATAAATAATCCCCTTGCTATTAATTTGTGAACTGCAGTCAAATCCGATTAGTTGTGGATTTGTTGGGTATAAAGGCGCCCTAACAATGATAATAATAATAAGAAAAAAAAATGGAAATAACAAGAAAACATTATCAGTTAAAAAAATATAAACCGTTCGTTAAGCTGTGTTTAGTTAACACATCTATTGTCCCCAGTATTTAATAATTATCTCAATTAGCCGTTGTCCGGGAATAATTTATGGATTAATATATTATTTACTCATTAAGCGGCTTTCAACAAATGAAAGATAATTTAAGGCATAATTAGTAATAAAATAGTAGAGATTTACAGCCTGGGTAATAATTTATGGTACAAACTTTCAACGAGTTTAAAGTTCATTATCGCAGTATGTTGTGGATTATTGAAGTCAATTTATAACTCAACGTTGCATGTTACAGGGTGTTACAAGCACTAAAGGCACTGGTGATTTATTATGGGCAATAATGTAGCATAATAGAGAGATTGAGCTAGCCAACACCTTAACGTTAACCTTAACGTATGAGGCGGGAAGGAAAGAGCCACTAACTGAACTACCCAATGAACCAACTGAATGTCATGAGTGCGCATGCATGGTTCTTCCCTTCCTGCCTCTAACGTTAAGGTTAACGTTAAGACGTTGGCTGGCTCAATCTCTCTAATAAATTCCGGCATCTCAACTTTTTTGAAGGCAGATAGAAAATTTCCAATAATTGGAAAATGGTAATTCTTTAACCCAGTACCATTACATAATGAAAATTCAAAAGTCATGTTAGATGTAATATGTGCGGATCCTTTAATGTTACAGTAGAACCTGTAAAAGCATACTCATGGGACCGGTGAAAAGTATGCTTTAAACCAGGTTACATATGCTTCTAGACAGGTTTATTTATACAATGGTCCCAAGTCAGGACAGTTACATTTTAAGCTTTTAGAGAGGTTATTCATTTATACAGGATGCATTTAGACAGGTTCTACTGTACTACATCAAGACATATTTTTGTACTGTATTTCTACGTATAAGTGAGTGGTGCTGTTAAATCTTCTGCTTTTAGCTATTTTCTCCTGATAAGTAATTGTTTCTAACAATTGCTTAGATTTTGAAGTGTGTAATATACATACATATGTGCATGTACGTTTTTAAAGCTAATATTGGGTGGTGTTTATTAGATAAAGTACACTTCTATACAGTAGGATAAAGACATTAGCAGAAGAAGGACGTCACTCAAGATGATATTAAAATGGCGTTCACGTACAAGACGTCTTAGCTTCAAAATTATGCAATTTAATCACCAGAATTGACATTACGTTTCATTCGCCTCCGAATAATATTATCAATATAACATGATATATAACATGTAATATTGTAGAGAGAAAGCGAGGGAAAACGCTAATCCAATTATAGTTTTCGATCGAATAAAAAGTCCCAAGCTGTTTCCTTCAAATATCTAAATTGAAAACGAGTCTGATCCAAAATTAATTTTCCGATAAGCCTAGTTATAATATGGACTCTCTGTGAAAAATGATATCTTTTCGAGCGCTGATTTTAAATGTACATTTGAATGTCAATTTAATTCGTTGTATAGTGCTCTTTCGGAAAAGCTGTTTTATCTTAAATTATCTTGGTAAAATGTAGAAAATGCAATTAGAAGCCCTATAAGTGTATGGGTAAACGTGGTTGCTATGCTCGGTAATACGCACAATAATAAACAGGATCACTGACAAAGTATTTGGTCAACGTTAAATCCAGGTCAAATTGCATAATAAATCAATATAGTAAACTCCGTGCTATAATAAATATTAAAATCTAAAGTTTCGAAAGTTTACACATTCATTTTACCTTTCTAAAAATTAATTATGAGAGCATATTCCCTGTATAAGGATCGGTTATGTCAAATCCATGCTCATCTAAATAAATAATTTTAGATGTAAAAATGTGCAACAAATATTACTAAAACACTCCAATCAATATTATATCTAAATATGAAAGTAAATAATGTTTGGCACAAAATTCCCTAGCTCCATACTGTTATTGTCTCGCTCTGTATTAAGTCTGTACTCGTTCAAATACAATCACCAAACTATGAACTATGGAAACTCAATTTTCATTAAAAATGCTCAATTATACTCTAAAGGTAACGATAGTATATTTTGCATTGTAAGAACACTACAAGTGCTCATACTACTGTATAAGTATATAGTATACTGTATCTCATAATGAACTCTAGATGGAATATTCGCCGTTTAAAATTGCTGATTATTAATTCAACCCTCATTGCACGTATATTTGACGATTAACAGAAGCAATCTCATATTTGTAATTTTCTTTACACTAATGGGGTTCCCATCAAAATTTTAACAACAGATGCTTGGATACCAGATTGCAAATTTTAAGATATAATCCAGAATTCAAAGTAAAGCATGCCATAAAATACATGGTAACAGAGATTGTAAAATCGATAATAAATATACATCTAATGCGTTACATTTTCCTTCCGAATCTCACATGAAAACAAAGATGCAACAGATTGGGAAGCATTTTAAAATAAAGTAGATAGGATAGACATCCGCTGAAATCAAAGTGCATTGCACCTAATACATTTAAAGAATTTATTAAATCACGTGACTATGTTTAAAATGCCTAGCATGTTGATTAACATCGAATTTCCATGTTAATTTTCAAAAAGTAAAAATTAGCAATGCTAAATTTATTTACCAACAAACATTAAAGTAAATATTTTTTTTTTAATTTTTGCAATATTATTTTTATACCATTTTTTTTTATGTGTTGAAGATTTGTGTGACCATTAACTCTCAACGAATTAGAGTATGAATTTGCTGAAATTTGCATTTTGTTCCAAATTTCTTTGTAAATAGAATGGTCATATTATGTACATGTATTACAACAAACTTGTTTAAATATACCCATATTTTTATCATTAATGATCATGAATACATTAACCTGTTATGAACATCTCAAAGATTGTATAAGATTCTAATAAGTTACATTTAAGTTGTGGATATTCCAATACTCCATATCCGTGTTCCTAACATTTTATATGCTGAATCTAAATGCATAAATAATTGTACCCATATCACATCAGCACGAATGTACTGATTGACGAATAACAATATGCACAACAGATGGCGCTAAGTACATGGTTGTTTTTTTCTTAGGCACGAGAGGCTGTTATTATACAGTGCAATGATTGTACCACATATTCGTGGAAATCAATTCAGAAAAATCTGCAAACAAAAAGAAAGAAAAAAACAAACTTGAATGCAGTACGTGAAAATGCACCACCACAACAATAGAAACACATAAGTTTCCCTGCCAACAAACACAATCTGATGCATTTTCAATAACGGCAGTATAGGGTAGGCGTCGATGGCATTCAAAGGTCACACAAATATAGAAGAATGAGAATCCGAAATACCCCATCCTTCAAGTTCCTATCTCACAGCTATGTTAATTTTCGCTGATGTATTCTCTCGCTTGAAGTCCATATGGCCCTCCCTCTATTTTTACAACACCGCACTCTTTTGCGATATAGGGAACAGCAGACTCAGAGCATAGGTCTATACAAGTTGCCATTAAAAGCGTGAGTGCCTATGTGTGAGTTGGCAAGTGGATTTGGTCTACAATCAGTCATTCATGGCTGGTTGAAACTCACGTTAACTCTCTCAAAGTCCCCCATTTCGATCGAGAGATACGGTCTTAGCTGGCATTTTCCCCAAAAATATCATCTTTAAGCCATATTGCAGTGATGGCAGCCATATTGACGAGCATCTGCAGTCGTTTTTTTTTTATTCATAATTCGCTCGTTCAACACGAGGCCCATAAAAAACAGCAGTCTGGCATGAAATAAAAACTAGGTGAAATTAGCGTTTGAAGGCTTGTCAGCCACCCAATGTTACCTACTTTAAGCAACTTGTTACAAACAGGTGACTTCAATCTACAACGTGTGTAAGTTGACCTCCAATTAAGGACCTTATGCTGCAAGTCAGCAAGAAAAACTATTTTTCATAGGGTGAAACAGGCAGATCCAAGTGGTTTTTATTGGAAACGGATATAAACCATACCACTTAAAAGGTATTGGTACATTCCTTCAATTGTCAAGAATACTTGAATAATGTCTGGACAGTTGGTAAATTCATGTAATTCCCGAAGCATTTGCAACTGAAGCTATGCAAATCCGTGTTGTATATCCCACTTCGACTTTAAACATGAAAAAATTCATGAATGTTTTATGAAACCACTATTTTATGGTTCCTGTATTGAATGAATTTTATACAGTGCTATGAAACCTGTAGTAGCTCATAGCGCAGTTGCAAAGCAGCACTAAAATAGAGAATGACTTTTGGGATATAATTTCCAAGAAAGGGAGCGAGTCAACCCATCTTGACTTGCATGGACAACCAATGCTTTATGGTCTCAAGAGACGTTTTTCTAGGACAGCAGATGGTTAGAAATGCAATGCCATCAGGGTGCAATGCATCGTGAATAAAAGGAAAAGGGAGGAAAGGGTTTTGAGGGGAGCATTGCATGCCCTTGTGGGCCACTAGTCCATGTGCTCTAGGACCTACGTTTAAGAATGTCGAGAAGCTGAGCACTCAAAAGACAATGGATGCTAAGTGATTCTCCAAATCCTCAACAGTCGCAGTTTTTGAGCTAGTTTTCTGAGCAGAAAGCAATCGTTCGGAAATTGTATCTTGTGCTGCTGACTTTTACAGGCTATATTTCGTAACTGAAGACAGGAGAAAAAATGACTCACTGAAGCGTTGCTCTATCCTTCAGTGTTGCGCACTGGGTAAGGGGGAGCTCACTAGAGTGCTTCTGGTGAAGGGGCTACATCAGGCTGAGGCAGCAATCGTCCCTAGCTCAAAATGGGCCACACTTTTGTAACTTGAACATACATTGTGTCGCTAACAATAACCTGTCAAAATCCTGGCGCACGAATGTTAACAAATTGTGAAGAGCAGCACTCGAACATACTATCAAGGACCAATAGGAGAATGGTCCAATTTCCGGAAAACTGCAATAACCAAGATCGAAAAAAATGTCTTGACAAATGTATTTTAGAAATGCTTTTATTTTTCGAGGAGAATACGCGTCGAGAAATATATTTTATACCAAGCGCATGGCATTAGAATTGAAATAAATTATTTATTATTAAATTGGCGTAGTACATGAATGTATTAATGCACAAGTTTTTTAAAAAAAAATATGTGCATAAAACGCCTTTAAAATAACCCTTTATGAATTCAAATTCATCCAACACAATACATTGACAACTGTGCTATAAATAGAAGAACATTTCGAATATTTTCAGTTTGACTAAAATGCCCATTAAATTTGAGCAAAGTGTATTGAATTGACATTACTACGTATGTATTATTAAGCGTCTTTTGGCAACGCATAATTTACAAAGCATCTTATATATACATTTATGCTCATCTCCATAATCCATAAACTAATTAAAAATGAACAATTAAGTCTTTGCACCGATAAGGGTTGAGAATTCTTCAGTGAAAACCCTGATATAACAAATGCAAGTTTGTAAAGTAACTTTAGTTTAACCGAAGTTTCAAACTTCCCCTGCAATAAACTTGTGAAATAAAGTTACATAATCCAAAGAAATACAAAAAAACGTCAGCAGAAGTTGCGGTATTTTTTAAAGTTACTTAATTTTAACAATGGCGTTTAATGATTTGTTGCAATGATTGCGCCAATAAAAAGGTGTCTCGATCGTAGCTCAAAGTAGAATTAATCTCTGGTCATTCATTCTATTCTGGTCATTGTTCAATGAACCATTCCCAAGGCACGAATTAGAAGACGAAAGAAGCAGAATCTAAGTGTAAAAGCAATCATTCAGCACAAGACTGACGTTGAAGTTTTTTATTGGAGTCTTTGCTAAAAAATACAGTCTAAAACAGGGTACGAAACTAATGCTACAGGGAAAAAAACTTTGATTAAAAAGGAAATTAAAGAAGGCGGAGTTGGTTCTTCAAATTACAATCATTCTTGTCGTGGGCTAGTACGATTGCAATTGAGATGGGTGGGTTGGGAACTTTGCTAAAATGGACAAGATTAGAAGAGTATAGGGACTGTTTCAAAAGACCAAGTGAATGTCCTAATGGTAAGACGGACCGGAATGCTCTTTTTGTATAAATATATCAGTAATGAACACAAAAAACGTGAAATGGGAATCACCTTTTACAGCACACTTACTCGTTTGCAACCTTGAATTTTACATATCTGTTTTACTTCAGCAATGCCTTTGGCAAAATATGTCATGATCTTGTATGATATAATAAAACAGGTATTGCATGCGATTCTAATATAAAAACATCAATGTTTATAGGATAATAAGCCTCATTAACTTTCGGAAAAAATTGTTTAGACATGCCCCCAAAAATGTTGATATTAAACATGTATTCTCTTTTGAAATATCGTAATTATGATACTATTCAACTATCGTTTTTAGCGAATAGCTGAAAAGCTTTAGGTTAATAACGGCATCTAGTTTATAAACAAAAATACTTGTTTTATAATAATGCAAATAAGAATATTTAAACAATTTCAACTTCATTTATCTGAGATCTTTGAAACCATTAGAGAAAAGACGAACAAAATCGGTAATTTAAAGGTCCAACATAGTGAAATTTATTCGAAATATACTGATGGAAATGTAAGTTTCAGTAAATGTGATTACGCAAACAGTATGCTGACAATATTGAAAAATAGAATGCTGCCCCTGTCGAGTAGCAAACCATGAATACATACGAGCGTGTAGGAAAAGCCGACCCTTAGCAAACGCACGTGTAGGCCCGACTATACAACTACATCAACTGATGTACGTTTTTATACGTGTTTCAATATGTATCCCTTTATGCAATATTGCCAGAATAAAATTTTAGTGTACCATATAGGGTAGGGAATAGGGATATTCTATTCGCAATATTCATCCTTACTTTTTGCAGAAAAAAGGAATAAAATATAAATAATCCTCCATGGAAATTTATTGTTGAATGTTTTCGTTTATGCATTTCGATAAAATTTTTTGAAATGTATTGTACAAGGTTAGACAAAGTTTTCCAACAATAAAACTACTGCCATCATCCATTAACTTAAATGCGATTAAGTTTTCGGTGGCATTCATACGTAGTTTCATTATTCAGAACTGAACGTTGCACATACTAAATTTACAGAAAAGTCTTAGTGAAGTTTAAAAAAACGAAGGGAAAAATATTACTACCGTACTTAAACAAAAAAAAATTGGTTAATGGAGCCAGAATTTAACACAATATATCATATCAGCCAATTAATATTAAAACTCGCTATTAATCTTACCAAATGTGGAAAAAAATAGCATGTTTCTCGGGATAATTATTTTTATTTACCATGAATATAATGAAGTTTTTCGTGTGCCCTAAAGTAGATAATTGCACTTCAAAAACTTTCCTAATAGTTCCCTTAGGAATCCTTTTTAGCTCATGATCGCGAGGCAATAATTCATCTTATAAATTGAGCCAACGATGCACATGAAAAACTTAAGATGAATGAAGTATGTGTGTTATGTATAAATCACAATTTCAAATAACTGCTGATCAAAGATAAACTTATTTTGACAGCGAAATCTAAACTGTAAAATCCTTTCGAAAGAATGAGGGCATACCCTTACAAAAAATTTAGGTATCATACTAGTTGAATTGTAGTATCCAGCAGGTATCAAGGTATACTTTTTGTATATTTGAGGTATAAAAATTGATACCTTCAAAAAAGAAACCTTGCATGGTTTCATTTAGGTTTTTTTTTAGTCATTAAAAGGTTTCTTTTTTCAGTATCAAACAAGTATCAAAAAAGTATCAAAAAAATATCAAAAAAAGTATCAAAACAGTATCAAAACAGTATCTAGATACCTACCAAAATATCCTTCAATGACGTCATATTTGATCCGAAAATGACGTTTTTGTGGCCAAATAATGACATCATCAGGACCAATAAATGACATAAAATTGCATCATTGTAAATTTGGGGGTGAAAGCCGAAATTGCCATAAGAAAATTTCGTCTTTCCCCCTTTTCTTCCCTATCCCCCCTATTTTTCACCCCCCATGGCTGGTTGTTATCAGCTGATATTGTCTCAATGAGGTTGGGGGTCAACACCACCGTTTATAGGACCCTTT
>JAUJYV010001110.1:0-21832 GCA_033995625.1 Ophyiulus pilosus
TGGTGTGTATTTACTTAAAAATTACACGTTGATGTGCAAAAATACACTGTCAATGCACATTTTGAGTTTTCAGTGTATACATGCATATTTTAAGGCATCTGTTCAGCCGTGGCATTTTAACCATTCAAAACCTTTTATTAAAATCCAAATAAACACGCAAGAATAAAATGCTGTAAAATGTTACCAAAAAATATATTTGAAATTTTGAACTATGTAATCATTAAATACGTGTATACATTCCCGTAACAACAGGAAGAAAAACTATACTGTACAGTAGCTTATAGCTTTGGAAAGTGTATTACAAAAGCCTTGTTATTCGTTGAAAGCATACTACTTCCTGTTGTCTCTACAGGAATGTTCCAGAAAGCCTATAGCTTTGCCATGAAAATACATTAACGACCATGTTTACAGTCTTGGTTTAAACATAAAAATCGAAGTGGTTTCATTGAAAACACACCTTAGTCGAAATGTCCGATATATACTTCACAATGCTAGTATAGGAAATAAACTTCGTTTTAGATGCATCCAACTTTCACAACTTGGTCGCGATAGAAAAATAAATTGGGAGTTGGCTGCAGCTGGTTCCACTTTAAATTTGAAAAATTTAGACGAGTTGTCAAGTCTTCTAGCTGACAAATACAACTATTTTATTCGCTTGTACAATGGTCCTGATTGCGGAGAAATGTGAACAAATGAAATCAAAATTTGGAGGAAAAAGAGGGACCGCACAATTGTATACATCCCATTGTGTTCGCACAAGTTTTGACTGATTGCTCCATTGTTGCTCAATCGAGATAGTTCTGTGCTAAACTCAAACTTCTTCAATAGCTTTAATGGGACCTCAATAGAGATGATTTTTCTCAGACGGAGAGAAAAAAAAATATATATATATATATATAAAATGCGCAAAAAAGGACAGAAAAAGAAAATAACAGATCCAAACTTTAGCTAGGAAAAAAGTGACATTGGCTTGAATAAAACGAAATGATTATATTCAGGGAATGTACAAAGTTACCGCAGACCAGCTGACAAAAACTCAAATTACAATAAAAATAGTTTAAAAATTTCAAAATTGTCCTTGTAGTTTCTGACAAAAAACATTCTTCTAAAATAACCAATATTTTGTTCAATCGTTTTAATAAATTATATCTAAAACTTGCATGTCCATATATGACCCATATAATTTTTGGAACCGGTAAATCATCCAAGATAGGCATTGATTGATTGAAAACAAAATGATAGCCGCATCAGTAAAATTTAATAGTCACACATACATAGCTATGTGTGGGCCATATTTTTCCCTTCATGTATGTATATAAACTCTAAGTGGTCAATCTTGGAACAGAAGGAGTCTGGTAACGAATTAAATCGATAGAATCTCTAAAGGCGTCTTTACAACGTACTTGGGACACAATTACTGTCGAATTGTGTGCGACCATCATTAGAAATTGTCTAAAGCGTCTTCGAAAGTTCATTGAGGCAAAAGGAGGCAATTTTGAACATTTGTTGTTTTCTTCGCTAAATCTTGTCATTACAGTTCGAATATATATTATTAACTGGTTATTTGTGCAGATCTGTCGTTTTATATGATAATTTTATGCTGCTGAAACATTTAAAAACGCTCTGCACTCTATATATCTTACATAAAATAGTGAATTGGTCTTCTTTAAGATAATCTTCTTTAAAAATAGCAACATTTTACGAATTTTATTAATTTTCAAAATAATTTTGATGATTTGATAACATTTGATAAAAAAATGTTTAAATAAATTCATGAATTTAAACACGTATTTAGCTGACATGTATGATTATTAACACTCATATTTAATACATAGTTCGCATAAAAGGGATAAAACCTTTAGTAATATCAAACATTATTTTGATACAAGTCTACAAGATTTAACACTTTTTCTATGCAACCTAAAGGTAGTGTGACTTGACCTCGCACATATTTTAAATGCAGGGTTTTCATGTTACACCTAAATCCGAAGCAAATTGGTCTATGTAGACCGATAAATATTTGATGAAGTCTCAAACAACATAAAATGGCGAAAACCAACTTAGGAATCCCATTTAAATCCGAAGGTCCATGCAAGCCTGCCATTTTATAAACCATTTTCTGTTATTACTTTCCAAGGAAATAAGTAGAAGCACGTACGACTATAAGCTATACATAAATCAGGATAAAATGTTTTCCCAAAATAATGATATTATGGCGAACGGTTTTTTATGTTGAATTTTTTACAAGTATTGACCAGCAAGTAAAACCTTCAGATGCAATACTTTTATATATATATATATAAAAACGTGGTGGAATCCAGGTTTGACGCCGAAACTTGCCTTGTAAAATATTTCATATTTAATGGCTTATGGCCCAGTAGACGATCATTGAAAACGATGTTTCGTATCATCGGAAACATCAATAAAATGGAGACATTCCTGACTCTCTTTGACAGATTCGAGGGAAATGAATGTACCATTAAAAAGCCCACAAGTCCGAAAATACCATTCAGCGAAACAGAAATGCCATCACGCATATATACAGCTTCAAAATATATATGACAAGTTGAAGGTTATATACACACAAGTTTACAAATTGAAAGTGAATTGGTCTACTTTAAAAGGACATCAACATGAAAAAGCTGGTGGACAAAATACATTTTCTTGATTATGGAAATCCTCACGTGTATCACATAACACAAATTTTAGGTGACAATTTAAATCACTTTCTACCGTTATGCTTAGTACACACACAGAAACAGAGTTTATGCAAACAATTTTGTCAAAACGTGGTTTCGTGAACATATTTCCATAAACAGGCTTGTTCAAATATAGTTATCCACATGAAAAAAGCATTTTAAAAAAGGAGGAAATGTTTGCTGTTCGTGGATTGTCAGTATACAATGGCAAAAACTGGCGTCTGCTCTAGAAAGCACGTGGGGTCCGGTGTGAAATTATCCGGGTTCACATCATGTACAAAACATAGGAAAAACGTTCAAGGCATGGATAATATGTGCAATTATGCGGTCTATGCAATTACGCGGGTTCGACTGTAGCTTAACATGAACTATTTCATCCATGAATTTCTAGATCTGTACAAATTTCACATACATCCAAATCCAGTAATTAAGTTTTCATACGATGGGTTTAGTTATTATGCGATTTCGTGTGTTCTTCGTTTTCAGAGCATTGGTTAATAATACATATATTTGATTTAAATTCTTAATCAGTTCATTCTGTGCCTTCATAAACATTACCTTCGTTTCCCGCGCTTTAGCTTTCTATGGATTATGCAATAGAAAAACAACTGTAGGTCTTTGTATTAGGCAGATTCGCTCGAGGACTGTTTGCTAACCTGTATATGTCGATTTTCATTGCTGTATATACTTGTTGATAAATGTAATTGCGAGGTACATGTATTTCATATGCTGATATTTACATAGCATTTCCATTATTATACATTTATGTTTATCAATGCGATGGATTCCATCAGCAAATCCTCATCCTTAGGCGCCCTGTGCCATTTGCGATGGCATTCATATCCATTAACAAAAACGGGACATGTTAAAATCATATGAATTGATGTATGGTACATTAGCCAGGCAAAGACATTTGAACACCTATATCCTTACACGCATAAGTACAGCCAAACTCGTTTGTTAACCGACTTATGCAATTATCCGGCCACAATTCCATACAAAAGTTGCACATGGGGCTTAGAAAATATGTGCATTTATCCGATCTGTGCAATTAAGCAGTCTTGCAATTAAGCCGGGTTCGACTGTATATGATAATATAATGAATGTCCAGATATAAATTTCTGGATTAGCGGCCATTCAAAAAGGACATCCCCGAAATTCCTTCAAAAATTGACCCCCTTCCCCTCTACTCCCTGTCCACACGATGTCCATTTTAGCCAAGACCTCTCTCCTACCACTCATAGACGTCCTTTATATTTTGTAAAAGTAGGGTGTCCAGAAAATTTGTTGGAAGACCCAACAAATTCCAACAAAGGGCCAATCTATAAATATTCAAACACCATATGTGCAACTTTTGTATAGAATAGTGACCTGTTAATTGCATAAACCGGTTAATTTCACATTTTTGGCTTGCCGGATCACCGTGCGATTAAGCGGGGGAAAAGTGAACCTAATAAATGTTTACCATAGCTAATCTAGCCATTTGAAAGATTTTAGCAACAAATTGATCCAGGATTACTGCATTTAAGAAAAAGTCGGATAATTTCATAAACCGGTTAATTGCACATTTTCGGCTTGCTGGGTCGACTGTATTTATCATACACGTAGCATGGTATGTGTATGGAGATGTTATTATACAGAGACGCAATTATATTACAATAGGTATTAGATATCTTAAAACACTACCCACGTAATTCGGGAAAAAAACAAAGTAACCTTTGATAAAACAACCCTGACTGAATATGTAACATGTGAGTGTTTCCAACCCAGCAGTACAGTACGAAACGTGACAAGTTATCCCGAAACCAAAATAAACAGTAAGTTTACAGACAATATTTTGCTTAAGAAAAAGCGCTTAGACGCTTCCAGCACAGTATCTTGCTTTGCATAAACGCTCCAGAGTCTTGTGATGAATTTTTTACTAGCATCCTATAAGTACATCTCTAAATGGAGCGAGTGAAATACATGTAAAACAAGGCAAATGCTGCAGGAAAGTTAAAACAGCTAGACTAGTTGACTGGCCTCTGAAATGCTAATACCGAAAAACGGAGAAAAGGAACAAATTGGGAGTATGTTAAAGCATCGAAATTGAAACTGAAAATTCATGAATTCGTTTCGTTTTTGCCTTTTCCACCAAAAAAAAAGAAACAGTTGACAATTTGGGTGTCGGCGCGGCAAAAAAGCACGAAAAACGGCAGAATTTGTAATTCACTGTTTGAGACAAAGATCAAACGGAGGAGTCTGACAACAGCTTGCAGAAACAAAGAGCTAAAGAGCTATAAAGGTTATCACCAACAGGAAGGAAATATAAATGAATCGCTAAAAGGCAAAGTG
Organism: Ophyiulus pilosus; assembly: GCA_033995625.1. NCBI lineage: Eukaryota > Metazoa > Arthropoda > Diplopoda > Julida > Julidae > Ophyiulus > Ophyiulus pilosus. The sequence continues at coordinate 5,034 of JAUJYV010001110.1, forward strand.
GGGGCTTTTTGGAGCGAACAAGCATTGACAAAGTTGAACGAAAACGCTTATCTCCAGGGTTTGGCAAACGTACGTACGCCAGAGTATGTGTGGCTAATGGGGGAAGATGCCAATCGCTAAAATTCCTACGTATTTTTCAAGCTCCAATTGCTGATGCGAGACTTGCAGAGAGAAATTAACATTGGAACAACCAATTTATTTTATCGCACGACACCCGTTTAAGTATGCATGATGTGAGCGGAAAATTTGCGCCTGGCGGACTTACGTATGACAAGCCACTATCGTAATTTTGGCGAAGATTAATGAGAAAACGGAGGAAAAAGGTCTCGAAAATTTGCAGAAATAACGCTCGGCCTGCAATCCATCAGCCCTCTCAAGTTAGGACCAAAAGTTCGGGCTGGAAAACGAGATAAGTTCGTAGCGAAAGTCAAACAATTTTAACGAGAAATCAGGGCGAGGTCGTCACCCTTCGACGGAAACTTTAAGAAATAGAAAGTTAATTGTATAAGTTACGTGGAATGCTATTTATCACTTCAGAGAGTTTTCATTAAACATGTAAACTATGCTAATATCGCACGACAGGCAATTTCTCAAAATTGTTTTAATTTTGATTTATAAAAAATTCAAAAAATGAAATGAAACTATATTGCTTATGCTGTATATGTTTATGACACTCGCTGTGTAAGCCCCAAAAAATGCCTAAATGAGCCATGTATAGTAAGTAGACCAATACCATACTAATTAACAAATTAGTCAGCATGCTGCCCTGCTCTACATCTGAGCTGGCAGTGATTGCCTACCTCTGGGGGCAAACAACAAATCAATTATAATTCAATTATAAAGGCCTTTGTTTTAATAATATAAGATGTATTAACACCATTTCAGCAAATAAATGCATCTCTTATTATAAAATTACAATGAATATCCTACCCAAAATCGAAAGGCTGCCTGCTCTACATCTGAGATAGCAGTGATTGCCTACTGTTCAGGGGCAAACTTAGAATCAAATTGATTGTTCTATTATAAAGGCCTTTTGCAAAATAAATGTACATTTTCTTAGTATTTTCAGTGTACACTACATTTCACATACATGTATGCAAGCATATATGGGAAATGTCATATACGGTATACGTAGATGCATATGGTCATCTCGGAAACTGGATAATGTGAAGACACAATCTATACACCTATATATGACATAGTTGTTTATAAATAATTATATATAAATATAAAAACTTGGACACATAATTACAGTGCATACCCGTATATGGCATACAGTTAAACCCGCTTAATTGCACACCAGTTAATTGAACGGACCGGATAAATGCACATGATTTGCAAACCCCATGTGCGACTTTTGTAAGGAATTGTACCGGATAATTGCATAAATCTTCTAATTGCACACCGGGTCGCTGTGCAATTAAGAGGGTTCGACTGCACTTGTCTGTAAATACTCATACAGTATATGCGAAAATATGACCCTACATATTCATACGTGTCCAATTTGTTATGTCCATAAATGTATGCACTTATTGTTTCTGTATATACATGATCATACATTCACTTGTATATCCATACATCTCATCTCCATAATTCAATATACACTGTGCTGTAGCAAATTAATATATTAAGAAATAATACAAGGTTCCTCTTTCTTGCATACATCGACATAAAACGCCATATGCATCTATGGCCAAACATGTTTTCATACATAAACGTATATGGGATATAATAAGGCATACAATGAACTTATATAATTTCCCCACCCGGGCTACTTACTACAAATATTTACGACCTACCGCAAATATAGTTCATAAAGCCTCGTTTAATTTTAAGAGATTTACGACATGAGGTCAAGTAGACAAAACATAAGCTAGGATTAATTGATAGTATCTTAGAAAACTCCATGCATCATTTACGAGACTATTAAATATCAAAAAGCATAAAATTTTTCTAAACCCCATCTACGATATTCAATGATAAGATCCTGTATATATTTTGACATTCATATACACACAGTAAGAATTTTTCAATAGAGACGAAACTTATCGAGTCTACATTCAAAAGTTTGCCATTTTCAAGAATGATTTCTCAACAAGGGCATTTTTCTCGCAAGATTTTTTTCGCAATAAATTCGATGCTTTTTATGTTGAGTTCCCTCTGCATTAAGATAGCAGACGTATTATACCGCGATGCATAATTCAACTAGTCTTAAAACCTTGCCAGTCGATTTCGACTGAAGATTTTTCCTCCCCCCCACAAAAAAATAGGCAGGCTTTCTAGAAAAGATATTGTTGGATGAGATACGCGTATAAAGGTAAACATTGTTGATATCTGAATAAAGATATAAAAAGGAAAGTCATGTAGGGCTATAACTCAATAAAATCCAAATAGATGCCACAAGAATTTCGTGTTGCATAAGCTTCAAATCGTGAATAAAACCATCCGTGCACACGTTAAGCATCATTTTTACATTTTTGAAATAAAAAATTGCTGAGTAACACGACATCACCGAATGCATGTGATCCACCTAAATTATGTTGTAAAATATTAAAATCTGGAAAGTGAAGTAACATTTTTTCAAATATTTGGTATACGAGTGCATCTACGTATATTCTCTAGCATTATGGAGTTTTATCAAGAAATAAAAACGTCAAAAATCAAAGAATAACATTAAAAGCAACTTACATATAATTTATGAGCTTTAAATGAATGCCATATCTGAAAAGTTACCGTGCAATTATTTAAAGCTTCTCATTTTAAAAAATGTGCTTTTAGGCTTAACATTTAGCATAAAAAAAGTAGCAACATGTATATGGGAAAAGCCATATACGAACATTTATGGCAAAACCGCTTAATTGCCCAGACCGAATAATTGCACATATTCTCCATGCCCTGAACCTTTGCCTTATGTTTTGTACATGATGTGAACCCGGATAATTTCACATCGGATATTTTACACATAGTTTACAAGCCCCATGTGCAACTTTTGTATGGAATTGTGACCGATAAACCGGTTAATTGCACATTTTCGGCTCTGCCGGGTCACTGTGCAATTAAGCGGGTGTGGCTGTACTTTGAAGTTCACATTTTCCCTCATGCATGAACCATATATGGATTTCAGCATAGTATATGGAGGATATCATAAATGGACGTATGTGGAAATGATTGAGTAAAAGTAATTAGATATTTGCAAATCGAATGAAGGAGAAACCTAAAACAGACACGCCATTATTTGGTAATTAATTTTCATGAGATGGCATAAATAATTGATTATATGCACGAAAGCAAAACCGAGACAAATAAAACACTCGGAAAAGATTTAAGAAAAAGAAAAAAAGCACCCCATCATCAATTGAGGCAATTGAGGCAATCAATTGGAGGCGACAAAGAAACATTATCTGAAACCGTTACTCAATAGGCTTAGAAACTGAGGATTTTCACCCAAAGAAAACAAGGATCGAAGCAGATGAAGAATAAGAGGAGGAAAATGCCATTTTCCTCATTAAACCCAATGAGATGGATTTTTCCAAACACCTTCTGCCTAATGCATTCCCTTCATTTATTTATCTAAAAAAAGCCTCATTGTCATTAGTCATATAGATTAGACGAGAAATAAAACCAATTGGCTGTTCGTCTCGTATTTCCAAGCCCTCGCTAACAAAGACAGAGTACGCCATCTTAACTTTGGATGTTCACTTTTTATAGTGCTCATCCTTTAATAAGGTCTAATTGGAAGTCGGTCATCCTAAAAGCAACTCTGTAAGAAATACAACCCCAATTCATTTAGCCAAAAGATAATCCTAATGCACGAATGAACCGAGTCGACATAGCAACCTAAGCCTAGCGAAAAGCCTCTTCAATACATCATTCAAAACATGAAAAAATGACATCTGAAGCTGCTAATTTTAGAAACAATTGCCCTTCATCGTAAAATTATTACTGACTAATTGAGCAAAAATAAATATATGTTGAGAGTTAACTAACATTCTCAAATGCACGCATTTTCATTGGAAACATTTCCCTTAATATTACTATAAATAAATTATCAATACAATGCTTATTATATGCTTATATTAATGTTATATTAATGCTTATACAATGCAATCAACAAAATAGATGGAGCTATTTATGTTTATTTTTTTAAACAAACTCACATTAGTAAACAATGAAAGAAAATACTAACTATAAACACGACTGTTAACATGTTCAGTACTGCTTCCAGGTGAAATGCTATACTATGTGGACAAGTATGGGCCGTATATAGGTCATAGTTAGCACTAAATGGGCCATAAATATTCATGTATGGGTCATATTTCGCTAAATATAAGGTCATATATGGGTCATGATATGTCATACATGTACCTATAGTAAGTCAGAGAATAGCTATGTATATTATAAATACAGTATGTATAGGTCTCATAAAAATGCAATAGTCGATTAACATATTGAAGTTTGGCATGTATGGTATGGAATTGTGACCGGATAATTGCATAATCCGCTTAATTGCATATTTTCGGTTTGCCGGGTGGCTGTGCAATTAAGCGGGTTCGACTGTAGTTTGATTACTGGTAGCCAATATTGTTAAACGTAATCTAAAAATCCCCACTACCATATGGCATTTATTTGCTGAGTTGAATTGAATTGAATAGTCCGCCACTTTTGGTACATACAGTATATCCATTTGTGTCCAATTTTTTATATGATATTTTTGGATATAAAATAGAACTCATTCCATGCTTTTTTCATTCAATCGTTGAAATTAATCATTTTGAAATCTTTGAATTTCGTCTTTTTATACGAGTATCCCTCAACCACATTACTTTCCATCCTTAACTTTTTTTGATGATATCGTACGGTCAATGAATTGGGTACATTGAAGATAAAAAGGACACTGTTTAATCGAGTGAGATCACGTGGTTTCCAAAATTTATGGTTCATCGATATTAAGGGCAGCCGAAAGAAGACTAAGTAGAAATTTCAGCAAAAAATCTTTTTTGCGACGTAGCATCAGCTAAGGGACATAAGTAAAAGACAGAAGACAAAACCATGAAAGAAGGACAAAAAAATAAATGGGTTAAGGAAGAAGAAGAAGTAATGGACGAACACCGAAAATAATTGTCTAGCATGTAATAGGCATAAAAGGGAAAAGAATTAAGACCATGTCCATGTCAGATTGGATAGAGAAGATTTTATCATTATTCACGCTAAGACCAAAACGATATGGCCGTAGGGCACCAATTCCACCACCACCCCCAAAATACACACCCGATGTTCAATGGTCAGCTTTGCTGAAAACGTTACGTGGAATCAACTCCAAGTCTTATCTAACTATACAGTAGAGGTCCATAGAATCTAACCTTCCCAGCAGTTATTAATTAAACTGTGCTTTTCAGCACTTCCTCTAAGATTGACAACGAACCCTATTGGTCCACCATACCTACAGTAATTTTTCAATAAACATATCTTGGAGTTTGCTAACCCCTTTTCCGTTTCAACTAACCAAATTTAAAACTTTATTGAAATGTAAGCCAATTATTTAATGTTGAGCCAAGTTTTTTATGCCTAACATATAATAGATAAATGCTGTCGAAATGGTTGAAATTGGCAATAGTGTTCCTAGTAAACTCCAGAAGTATGCAATCATAACTCAAACGAAATGTGGCACTCGTATTTCCCTAATACAATAGACGGTGAACCAACGTAGGGCTTGAGGGGTAACGCAAGGGCCACTCAAATTATTACGATGCAATACATGGAGCTAATTGGATAACAGTATATGCCCAATGGCCATCTTTTAGCAACGAAACTGAAATGGGCATTAGTTTTCAATTATAGATGAGGCTTTCGTAGCCAAGGACCAAATACAAAAACATCGATAAATGCACGCTAATAGGTTATATAAAGAAAGACACGAATGCCATAAATATTATTGTTTCGTACAAGGTGCGTACAGAGTTTCCCAATTCAACATAAAATCGCTGCACCAAATTGCACCACAAGTCATCACGAGGTTTCGAGGTACAAAATATTTTCGTAGAAACATGGAAACACAACGTTTCTCATATAGCCAATGAACTTTCAAATGTGCTTTTTCTCTACGGTGTGGTTTGGCGCAGCCATTATGGTTATGTCCCACCAAGGAAATAAAATTTTACGAGTGGCATATAAAGTCTCTTGAATTTTCAATATGGTTTGGCATAAAATTCTTCACAAAAGTTTTTTTTCCTCTTTGACTCGTTTTTTTTTTCATCTCTCCATTTCTCTCAATGTATTTTCAGCAACCTAAATATTTAACAAATTCAATCCCGAATCTTTGTCCGATCTGCCATATGGTCCAATGACGTCATAACTGCATCTCAACGACGTTGTTATGGAAACTGTATTAGCCGTATGTTCATGTCGACTCAATACTTCGGTAAAAAAATATCGTATTATGTAAAAATGTAATAAAAAATCTGCCCTCCATTAAAAAAATCATTTTCTTGAAAAAAAAAAAAGTAATGGAAAACATTTTAATGAAAACCAAACGTGTTGTTATTCAGTATTACTTTAGTTCCTCTATATAAATTAAATTAACAATCTATCTAATAGTTCAAACCACATCACCTTTCAAACACGAATTTCACACATTTTTCTACATGTGTTTATTGGGACACGTTAAGGTCCAGACGCGAAACGTTATCTGTGGGGTTATTCAAACGTTCCGTATAATCTTTCTCGTAATTCACATCTTGTTTCCCATATATTAACGCCTAACGACCACTCTAGGAGTAGACATAATCACTCAAACCGAGCGTCGTGCCAAGACGGATGCTATTGGTCCTTCTTTTTGCATGCTATTAAACGATGGAATGACTTCCTCGCGAATCTCCAGATTTAGTAGAAATTCAATCTAACAATTTCTAAGTCGCTACTGACGTAGAAGCATTCTCCTGAAATTGGGTACGAACCAATAGCCTTTATAATTCAATTATAAAGGCCTTTGTTTTAATAATATACGCCGTATTAACATCATTCTAACAAATAAATGCATCTCTTATTATAAAAATTCAATGAATATCCTACCCAAAATCGAAAGGCTGCCAGCTCTACATCAGAGATAGCAGTGATTGCCTACTGTTAAGGGGCAAACTAAGAATGGCGAAATTCATCGAAAATTGCTTTCGGCAAAGTGAGACTATAAAGATAGAAGAATAGATAAGAAAATAATATTGAAAAAACTAAGGTTTGGCCGTCTCTTCTCTGGATTGAAAAACGAAAAAACAACTGCAACTTGTTTCAGTTTGAGTATAATAATTTGTGAATTTAATTGTTGGCCTTTAGAGCTATTATTTCGATGTGCTCAATTTTGATTTGCTGTTAAATTAAACAAAAATAATATGGAATTCTTAATTGTGTTATTCGGATCAAGTGAAACGTTCAGGTTTGTATGTTAGAGTAATTCCCCAACACCACCAATGTTTTTAGGAACTAGAAATTAGTGGGATTTTTGACAATAAATGGACATTTCTTTCTATTACGACCAGAACATGGTGAGAGTGACACAAAGTCGTTAAACGTAAAACTAAGCACACATTCAATCGTTTGTCTCATTTAATGTCTATTTGTTGGAGCTGTAATCAAAAAGGAGCAAAGCTTTATGTATTGGAAATACCGAGCAAAGTATAAAAGATCGCTGGCTTCCTTTTCAATCCTGACTCATTGTGAAAAAGCATCCATTATAGACGTTACATATACCCAATTAAACCAAAGCAGTCATTTGCTTATAAGGAGAATGACGATGCAAATACATAGGTGCAACATGACGATGGCTGAGCCACATATGGCAGCAAGCAGCTGAATACTGTATGTGTTTAATGTGTCCACGGTCACTTGGCAATTTCAGTTTGGATGAACTATTTGTAGAGGTTCGATCTCTTACTGAAAGGCTGACAACAGGGGCATTAATGGATTAGGGCTTCAAACGGAGAAAACTACTGGACAGGAGACAGTAACGGGAAGTAATCAATCTCTCGCTTGGACAAACACTATTTCCACTCACTTTTAGACACATAGCCAAAACACGGCTGAGTCAGCAACATCAAGTCAATTGCACCTTTCACAATATGCTGTCCCAAACACTTTTTAACTGTATTCAAAGCATGCGATATCTTTCTGTGTGCCTTATAAAACCACAAGAAACAACGTGGACAGATGACAAGACAGCGAGGATTTAGAGTCAATAACCGCAATGGTAAAAAATAAGCTTAAAAATGAGTAAATAATTTGAAGCTGCTAGTATTTATACAAGGGCTAAATTTTGTAAAGAATTTCTAAATTTAAATGTTGGCGTTAAACCACATCAATACATTCCAATTGTCATTAATGGCCCTATGCGGCACCCTTAAGACGAGGTCTTGGCAAAATCTGCACCATTTCTCGACATGAGGATACCATACTCGTACATCTTCGTTTTTCATGCTATTTATATGCTGTAGTAAATGCAAGAGGTATTACAGATATTGATCCAGCTTGATGGTTGGTGATGAATCTTAATGCAGCAAATCTGCTTATCATTCATTAAGTATTGCGTGCCTATCTAATAAACGGATCATGAAACAATCCAATATGCGTGGCAAATCTGTATATTTTATAAAAACATACCACGTTTATAAAGGATGTTGAGAACCATGAAAGTTACTGCTGTGGTCATTATTAGGTACAATAAACAAAATGTTTAAGATTGTTTTTAAGGTGTTCTTTCCGCAAAAAAAGATTTCATTGTTAAATACGTGATTTGGTTTATTATTATGCTCCAAGTTTGCACACAAAAACAACAAAGTCTTGGTAAAAGACGTTAGTAGCATTCACAAATAGAAAAAAGTTAGATAAAAGCTACACACTGAAATAAGGATATGTGCATTTATCCGGTTTGTACAATTAAGCGGGTTCGACTGTACCTTAGTTATACATCGACGAGCCAGATTGGAAATGCATGATAAGGGTCACTTAAAGCTGCAGTGGTCAACACATAGTCTAGTTCTCACCATATATGGAATGTATTATTCATCAATTAAGTACAAATTAATGTACAGTCGAACCCGCTTAATTGCACACAGTTTAATTGCACAAACCGGATAAATGCGCATATTTTGCTAGCCCCATGTGCAATTTTTATATGGAATTGTGATCAGATCATCGCATAAACCGCTTAATTGTCGCTATGCAATTAAGTGGGTTCGACTGTATATCATTTCTTCATGTGGGTTTTTATTGTATACACGAAATTCATAAAACATGCTTTTTCAAAAAATACATATTATGCTTTAGTTTTTCCCACCTTTGCCTTTGAAATATGGACTCATTTTGCGTCAAAATCCGCATAAATAGTAAATTTCGTTATGAAAATATTTAACAATGTTTACGAACTAAATGTCAAAATGCAAATGTATGTACACTTTGAATATATTCATAAATTCACATACACGATGCACATGCCAACAACTTATCAAATTAGTACAATGAAATGTTCCCCATTGTTGTATACCTTCTATTGTTAATAAGGTACTTCCCATTACACCAACAAAAGGCACATTTTTATTCGTATGCGATAAGAGTTTGTGATGGATGTAATTATTTATAAAGCGACTGAAAGAAGCATCATGGAAAGTTCTTACACAATTTAAAGCCTAAATTTAGTTATTCAAGAGCTCTAAACAATGGGATTGCAAAACTAGAAAAATTGGGATTTTTTTTATTGACGAACAACTTTTCATACTTGGCCATACCTAATGTTTCAAATAACAACGACTATATATGGGATTATGCTTTGGCTTATCCACATACTGCTTCCATAGGCTATATTGCAAACATATTGTATAAATGAATTTGAATATTAGAGAGCTTGTGCCAGAGCTGTGCAATTAAGCTGGTTCGACTGTAGAAATAAATAACCAAGATATCGTATCTGGTTCGATTATAATATGTATAATTTAAACGTTAATAATATAAAATTCTATTCAATGCATGTTTTCATTTCGTGAATTAATATATCTTTCCAGCCTTTTCCCAGATTACCCTTATTTAAATATCGCCCACATATAAATGGATGCCCGTCATCAATACCTAATTTATGCAAGATTTAATTATACGCCAATTCGATTTGCAAGCTGAGATCGAAATACGCACAGCATCACAGATGAATTTATCAAATTTAAATGAATTGATAATATCAGAATCTGGTCTTTAATTGACTTAATTAAAAGCAAGAATGATGTAGTGCATCACGAATTAATGATGTTAGGATAGGCTTTTAAAGATAGATGGCTTTATTTCCCCTTAGTTACGTTTTTCTACTTGGCATAGCCATAGTATATCAATATTTACTTTAATGTGCTATTTTAGCCAATGGCTGTTATAAATAGCACCCCCATTTACCAAATTGTTTGAATCGAATAGAAAACAACTCAACGCGAGCTTGTGTTTAATTTGACACATAGCATTTGGAAACTTCTACAATTCGTGAACAGAACTATAATTAAACGCCAACATATAGCAATGGCAGTAGTTCTTTACCCCCTTTAAATCTGCAATAACAAAATGAGTCAATGATGATATCAGATCAAATTGCTGAATGGTAATTATAGGTTACGAGATGCAAGATGGTCCAATTGATTCTGTGGTTAAAAAAATGCTTCGTTGTTCCACGGCTAGTCCAACAATTTTAATCACATTTTATTACCAGGGTCATGGATTAAGACAACAGCCATAAAAGAGAGAAATCCAATTTACTCTGCAAATATCCTGTGTTTTAGTGCCTAATTTCGTAAATTCAATTTGCACCTCAAAAATCTTTAGTGAGCTTACCAAATTAACATTTGCGACTAATATAGCTTGGTTTAACGTAAGAAAACAGGTTTAGCAAATTAAAATGGGCTTTTATGAGCGATAATCACACGCGATATAATAATAAGATTAATAATACCAATTATTAACTATGTGACAGTAAAACACAAGTATTTGAGGAGAAAAAAAAAAGAAATTGTCTAATAACGGCATCGGGGTGGAAAAGCGGATTAAACCACAGAATAGTCATGTATGGACCATATTTATTCCTTGTGTTGCCATGCATTCATAATTCACCCCACACACATTTCATAACAAATCCAAACACTTGTCAAACTCTTAATCCATTGGCGAGACAGACTGAGACCTGTGGTACCATCACACAAATTTATCCTTGAGTTGGCATATACACTTTACGGCCATGAATGGGCCATATTTAACCACTGAATGGTCATATATGGCTGAGATAGTTTTAGCCACCCACGTTAAAAGTTGACGAGATTGACAGCACTTTTTTGTAGGAATGCGCATGCGCGACAACATCTTAATGTGATTATGGGTAAAAGGAAGCCACAACGCGAAGGCTCAGTTTCAGGGTGTAAAAAACAACATGGTGGCTGCAAATTTAATTTAAATGGGTTAAATCTAACGGCGCTCATCCTAAATATAGCCCTTTCAGCTCATTTCTTTTCGGATGGGTATATAAATAAGCATATATGGGCCAATCTTGACATCTTTTCTGGCTTAGCCATATATATAAATATACATATATATGCAGAAGAATAAGTCATTTATTATATACCATATTACATTTAACATAAAGCAGAATTCTAATTTATCCTCAAAGTGTCGACGTTTCCATTTTTAAAATGCCATAATATTATGAATTTAACACTGGAAGAAAATGAAGCTATACCTAAGATTTTTTAGCAAGTCACAATTCATACAATATCAAAGCAGAATATATTCTGTTATATACTTCTAAATTACACGTCTTTCATCGTTAAATATTTTAAGCTCATAATGCATTTTTATTGAAAAAAAAATGTATTTTGAAAAGAAGCGGAAATGTAAAAACAGAACTTCAATTTTATATTTAAAGGGTAGTCCATCAAACTCAAGTTCCTTCCTTTTTTTGAAATTAAAAAACATGTTCTCTGCAAAACTCCTTTCATGCTTTTAATCCATTAGCGAATCTATGCCGTAGCACTAAACCGAGAAGGTTTTTTTATAAACTTTTTATATATACACATTTTCATTTTTTTTAGTCTGTATACGCAAGGTTTTTAAGGACGCATTTACGTGAAAGCAACCCAAAGTTTAAAAGAAGCATATTCACTCATCCGTGCAACCTATTGCTAGCGTACAGTTAATAAAAAAGTAGAAATACTATAAAAATAATACAATATATTTTACGACTCAATAGATTCTAGGGATAAGTTATTTGAAACAAATACAGTTAGTACCATGGATATGTGCGGCCTTTTACATATCAGGCCTGATCAAAAATTGTACACAGACAGAACATCCAATAAGTTAGTAACATAAAAATAAGGATGCATTCATATTAGCTTTTAAGATGACCCTCATTTCAAGTTACTCATTCTCAATACTAAAATACGACTCAATTACTTAAAAGTATTTCTATTCATACTCGATTACATTGGTACTCATAATTTAAGATTCCGTCAATACTCAAGGGCATTTATAAACACCAATTGTGAGTACATTGTACTCATACGTTTTGAGTACATTTGTATTTAATTACTTTTGTACATTTTGTATTCAATTAATCTTTGTAGTCGGTACTCTTTTACGCGTTACTCGAATTCATATGTACTCAATTACTACCAACACTGATGTATATAGCCATAATCATGTATACAGTCGAAACCGTTTAATTGCACAGCGACCCGGCAAGCCGAAAATGTGCAATTCAACGGTTTATGCAATTATCCGGTCACAATTTAATATAAACGTTGCACATGGGGCTTGCAAATTATGTGAATTTATCCGGTTTGCGCATATAAGCGGGTTCGACTGTACCTTAATTGATGGACCATTGTAGACCATTGCAGTTTTATGTGACCCATGTACTTTATTTTCAATATGGTTCATCAAATGCTAATTATGGTACATATCTGATCCATCATTAGCCAAATATGTCACACACAACTGTTCATGGTATTGTATACAACAACGCAAATCCGTCACACATATTCGCAACCAAAACAAAGGGTTAAAAATGTTCTTTTTCTACACATGTTTGTAGAAGTCTTTCAACAGGCATTATTTCAATTTAATGCCAGATGTTTAATTTTGCAAAACAAATTGTGCAAAGGGTGAAAAAACGATAAAGCTCACGCATGGCTGTTAGCACCATTGAAGTTTCTTCACTATCTCAACCTAAAATCAGAAATAACATTGTTCACCTAGCACTGTTTCTTAAAGTAACGTCTCAACTGCATTCACGTGAGTGAGCAACAAATGCCCCAAATTCAGTTATCGTCCCTCTTTACATCTGTTAAAAGATGAGCTTCATAGTAAAATAATCTGCATGCAGCACTAGCCATCAGCCAATCAGAGTGCCAGAATTCTATAAGCCTATGTTTGGTAACGTTTGCTGTTGTATGCATGAAGAAGTGCGAGAAAATTGGAAATCTAATTAGGGAGTAAATCTTGTTACCGTTGTACACTTCGGTTTCATTAGACTTTGTAAGCAGAAAATAAGGGATCCAGGGTTAAAAAGTGCAGCCAACGAATTAGGTATTCCTAAGACGTACAAACGCTAGGGTGGATACATTCTCTAAACTGCTGCTGGACATTTCGGATTATACAGTTTATATGTGCGGAGACGAGGCTAAAAATGGGCACAAATTCCCAACCAATCAATATACGGGGGTTGTAACAACGTAGTTTACAAGGAACAAGAGAGAAATAGATTCAAAAAGGAAATACATTTGTGTAATGTATAATGGATTTTACTTGCTGCGAGGGTGTGCATTTTTGAACAAGTTAAAAAGGACATTGTACATAGACGATCGCAATATAACATGAACAGAAATGAAGAAAAACTTAAAAACCTCTGGAGCCATTCATAAAGGACGTCCTGAGGAGGTAGGGGGGAGGTCTTCTCGCATGTGCACACCATGTTAACAAGGGGGGGGGGGGGGGGTAAGCCCTTATGGACTTCCACAAATGATGGTATTTTTAGTTTTTGGTTTTTCTGTTTAACAGTTTTAAAGATCAGTGAAAGGGGAAAAGAATACCTGAAAGAATGTGACTCCAGTCCAAAATGTACTTGAATTTTTAAAACCTTGGAAAACTCGGGAATTATGCCTAAATTTGTTTTAAACACCAATCATATACAGGTAATGTCCAAATATTTTCATGTAGGTGGTAGGATAAGTTTGTGATAGGTCATAAAAACGTATATTTTAACGATTTATTAAAACCATATCAATGGTAATTTTAATATCAAGTGTTCATATATTTCATTATTTCATTAAGTATTTGAGTAAAAACATATCCTTAAAAAATATGGTGTGCTTTGACAATTCATGTTCCTTATTGAGTGTGCCGCGAGAATATTAGCGCAATTTTGTGTGCCTTAAATGTTGAATTAATAAAACTTCAAAATCACAGAATAATTAAGGTTAATTTAACAGATTAAACGCTCAATTTCAAAATATGAAATTCACAATCTCAACAATTTCGTCCCTAAACATTCATGCATTTCACGTTTCAACTCAAAATGTATACGTTTTGCATAGCTGCATTTTCCACATTGTTAGCATTTACATAACGTTACTTGAAGTACTTATTAAAAGCCCATTAAAGGGAATCTGTTCAAGCTTGATCTTACGGGCCAACGATTATTTTTTAAAAAAAACTTTGAAAACGTCTGCAATTCAAATTTCTGCAACAAAGTTAGTAGCGTGGACATTACTGTTCACTGAACTGAAAATATGCCTTTAAATAAAAAATGCATTTTCTCTATCCCTGACGCAAAAATGCACAACAAAAGAGGTTGCGATTCACAAATGGGGTAATTTAGTTGCATCTGCTGACATTAACATCTCATTAAACTGCGAAGCTATCTGACCGCAACATAAATAGAGAGAAAAAAGCCACTTGCAGCTCAACGGAGTGGTTCCCAAAGTATAAATAAAATAGCTCTTAAAATGAAACTGAGATTTTCAAATGTTACGAGCAGTTAAAGTAGCGTAGAAAGTACGTTTTCTTGCTCCAACTTTCTATATAAAAAGTACGAGTCCAGGATACGAGGGTGGAAAAAGAGGCAGATATTGTAAACAAACTAATGATCCAACAACAAAGGTTCCAGTAATGCATATGCAAACTCACATTTTCAAGCATAGGTCAAAATGTATATTTTGGACCTACTCTCAATGGGCCAATAGGTATTTCCACATCATAGGTTCGATGCATTTGAATAAAAATCGGAAGGCTATGTACACAGTGGGGGTGCTCTTTCCATAGAGAGAGAGAGAAATAAATAAAAGCTCACTAAATACACACTTATACAAAGTGGAAAAACAGTTTATTTGAGAAATATACTTTTTATTTAGGGGCCATTCAAATAGAACGTCCCCGAAATTACTTCAAAAATTGACCCTACCCCCTGCCCACATCGTGTCCATTTTGGCTCAGACCCATTACGCTCATAGACGTCCTTAATTTTTTTTCTCTTTGAAAAGTAGGGTGTCCAGAAAATGTGTTTGGAACATACAAACGTCCATCACATACATTTCCAAGCACCCACATAGCTATCAATTCCCTGGTATTTTTCCAGATTTTTCTGATTAACGGAAATTTCCTGACCTCGAATAGAAATTCCAGCATAAAAATGGTGTTTAACACAAAGTTATGCATAATTTCAGACTGTTTTTAGGACTGAGACACATTTCATCTTGTGTCCATTTCCCCTTTTAGTTCCTTTAAAACTTAAACAGAAAAAAACAAAAACTGAAAAATACCATCGTTAGTGGACGTCGATAATGGCTATACCCCCCTCCCCTGTCCGCATAGTGTCCACATACCAGCAGACACCCCTATCCCCCTCCAGAGGACGTCCTTTTTAAATGGCCCCTTAGGCATGTAGTACATGTATTTAACTGGTAATTGTTACGTATTCAACATGTAAAAGTTTGTTTCTAAACTAAAATTGTTGAGGGTTTTTCATTGAATTTTCTAGGAGAATTTAGATAATTCGGTTAGTTTTGCATATATGTTATATTACAGAGATCATCAAGTGCATTTAATATGAATGGCTCATAAACATCATTTTTTTTTTCAAAAATTCGAGTGGAGTATGATGAATATGCCAGATAAATATAAAATACATATACAGTATGGTACAAACTTCCGAATTAAACCATTGCTTTATTTACCTAGCAGATATGTAAATAATATTGCAATCTAAATGCAATTTTTAAAAAATGCGTTTTAAGTGCTCATCATTAAATTCTATTCAGTAAAATATCCTGTAATGTCAAATATTGTTATAAGCAAGGGCTTTATATACGTTTTCGAAAATCGGTCTTAGCTGAGCGCAATCATATCTTAGATACAAGGGAAAACGCTTAGCTTTTAAGTTGATCATAAAGCAAATAATCACAATAATGAGAGTTTCTCGTGAGACTTTTTTAAGTAAATCAATTACTGCACATCAACAGAATTGGTATTTTCTCAAAATAGGGCAATTTGATCATCAGCTGATTCAGAAGATTTTAAAATTTCCCACTTATAAAAATAAAAACTGCCACATTGAAACCTCCTCGATCACACCCAATGGGCACCTGTGTTGACTTAATTGCGCCTATGTGGTTATCGTTGAGTACTGATGCGGTTAAGAGGCAAGTTACTTTAATATTTAACTAAATACAGTCGATTCCGCTTAATCTGGACACATCCGGCGGAGGCGTTTTGCCCCGATTAGGCGGCTGCCCAGA
>JAUJYV010001111.1:0-21816 GCA_033995625.1 Ophyiulus pilosus
TTTTTAAAAAAATTATATTGCTCGTTATGCGAATCACTCGTTATGCGAGGTGCTCGTTAAGCGAGGTTCCACTGTATTGTCGGAGATTGATGGGTGATGTAGCACTTTGTGGAGTGTTTAAATTCGCCGGTTGTTGTGATTTGCTAATTTGTACGGGATGATTGCCTTTGACAAAAGTCGAATCATGATTAATATGAGACATTTTTTCAGAAAAATGTTTGTCGTTATACATACGTGAAATGGGTATTCGATCATCCGTTTGTGAAATTGTAGCATAATTATTTGACGTTTTAATGTTTTTTTACGCTTTAGTTGACTTTTTTCCGGTGCTGGCACCCGAAAAATACACAGCGAGGAACTCTCGTACCATTATGCAAATTTCCTTTTAAAATTTTTAAAATGCATATTTTCAGAATAACTCAGAATAAACGCATAACAATCTGCAATTTGAGAATTTAGAGATATACGTATTTAAGAAAAGTACAAATCTAGAGTATTTTAGGATTACCGTCTAAACACATTTTTAGATTTTCCGTATATTTGTTTTTCGTGCGGTTGAAATTTAAAAATCTGGTTGAAATTAAAAAAATATAAAAACGTGAATAGATTAAAAATTAGTTTTCGCAAACTCGACATTTATAAAAATTTTAAATCACGCCTTTGAAATATATCTTACGGATTTGATACGTACATGTGCGGATTTGTTACATATCTTTAAATGCCCGAGTTAATCGTGTCACAATCCATAGCATTCCACTAGAAAATTTTGTACCTTTCAGTTTTTGAAGTTGTTTCAGAATCGGTTGTTGGTTTTCATTCAAATTCACTCGACTTATTTGTTGTTGCAGTAAAGTGCATGATAATATATATTTTAAAAAAATAATTACGTGTTGCGGTGAAAATGAATTTGTATCCGTACCAACTGCTCAAAAAATTTGAATTTTTGTATAAAATTAAGTTGCTTTTCGAAACGTACGGTTGTCGTACGATTAAAATCATGCAGTTACGAGACAATTATAGGACCAATGCCGCAGTCATTAAGTTAAGTGTGCGGGTGCCTGTGCAGTTATATTTATTACGAAAATTGTGCATCCTGAAACACGATGTTGAAATTTACACGGCTCGTGCTTCCATACGCAAACTTTTATAAATATATCTCGATCGTTACATCATGCAATTTGTTTTTAAAAGTTAGCGGGCAGCTAGTTGCCTGGGATTATTATAGATGTTTATATTCTTACGTGCCTCAGTACGATTACAAGCTGGTTGACAGTCCACGTTGTGCCAAACATTTGGTTTTTTTTGGGGGTAAAAAAATTATAGATGTTGCACCATTTTGTAGAAAAGACGATGCGTTATATGTTTGTTTATATCGACCGTGTCCGCGTATTGTTAAAATGAATGTAGTGTTTGTTAATTTCGAAGTTATTTCTTGTAATACTGGAGTCTAATGATTAAATACCGTATTTTATCACAGGTTTCTTACTGAGTTTTGGCATGTTACGTGCTAATCGGAAGATACCGTTAATCTGTTACACGGTCGTATTCGGTAAGTACGGCTTCGGGGAATATTGCGTTGCGTATCTTAATTTGATTTTCGTGTTTTTCAGCTCGGGCTTACATTTTTGGACAACTAAGTGCCGGCATCTTCTGGAGATATGGTGAGAATTGGAGATAATGATTCCAGTGATATTTTGTGTTAAAGCAGCAATATTTGCGAAATTAATTTGTCTGGCTTTTGCTACATTTTTCATATTTAGCTCGACTTCCACTCCCTCTCTCGACCTCTCTCTCGAGGGATATTTAACGTGCAACAATCAACACCGGACCTCGGTTTAAACTCTCGTCCGAAAGTGCCGTCACTCGGGGAATTTCTCCCATCGGTAGAAATTCCCACCGACCTCGACCGGGGAGCGAACCCCGCGACTTAGGATCGGGACTCCAAAACACGTAACCCACTCGACCGCCGAGTGTCGGCATCGAACACTTGGGCCGAGAAGTCGTTTACGAGAGGGATCCACGCGGCGAGGCAATCTTGAGGTTTGTAGCAAATCTTCCTGAAATGAAGTTTCATTTTAAGACTGTAAAAAATTATAAGCTGTTCTCGTATTAATTTTGTTCAACAGTAACTTTGGAGGGATGAAGTTCAAAATGGCCGTACGTGTCAAGCGATGGAACTCGTTTGTGTGAAATGACCACTACATGGTTAAAGTGATCGTCACCCGAGTTAGACCAGGGAACAAATATGCTGCGGAACCTGCTAGCGGTAAACATGCGATTTAGTTATGCCAACTGAATACTAGATCGAGTTGTGCTAACGGATGATTATGCTAACCACCTGGCAATCGGGATCGAGACTCGTGTTCGAAACTGGGTGTACGGCTTTTCCGTACTTGTATCCAAGCTGCTAAAATCTTGTTATGTGTTAGTAAGTGGAAATTGCGTTTTATAATTTTAAGGAAATTAAACATTTTAAATTGCATTTACAGATGTTTTTGTCGGCAACTCGTTATTAGTAAAGCTGGATGGTTTTGTAAAGAATTTGAAGTGATGTTGATCGGGTATCATTCGTCAGTATCTCCGACATTGTTTAGACCCTCTACGAGCTGTCTTTGGACCTCTAAGCTTCAACTAACTAACCAACTCGATGCCTTGATAAAATGTTAGCGTTTCATGGCAGTGTATAAGCTTTCGGCTGACGGTTTTGCTAATTTTCCAAGTCCGCGGTCCGCATCATTTGCGAGATTTGTGAATTTGCCCGAGTCTCGTAAGTGTTCGAGAGAACGTGAACACTGAAATCTGCTTTAATCTAATGGTCAACAGTACGCATTTGGGAATCTTTGTTACGTGTGAACTAGAAAGTCCAAAGACGCGATCGAGTTTTATATCCAATTTTTTCCAACCATGCAAATTTTACAATTACAGCACAGCTTTTTGAAAGTATGCCATCATCAGGTGCTGGTACACTCGTGCCATGTTCAGTCCAACAAATAATGGAAAACATCACCGAAAGAGCCAAAATACGGTCCATCGGTACAATTTGGATGGATAGGACCTGATGTTTTGACTTGTCTCGTAATGTTTTTCCAATAATTGTTGGAAATGAACAGGACATGCGAGTAAAAGGGCACCTGATGACAGCAGAGTGCCTAAAGGTTGTGCTGTAATAGTAAAATTTGGTTTTAACACACATAATTAATCACACCCATTTGGATTTACAGACAAGGATGAACTAAGAAATGATGTGCAATCTGCTGATCATGCAGCGTGTTTCAATTTTAAGACTTGTCAGATTATACCAAGATTGCATCAGAAGTGAGCCAAATGTCGTATAAAAGTTTCTGAAATGTATTCTGTGGTGTTGACGTGTTTTTTTTTTTTTTTTACAAAATTGAAGGTGGGCCTTACGATTTTGAAAATCGCGATTTGGAGGGTGAACCCATTTTGAGGTGGTTTTTCAGAAGCTACAGAAAACCCATTAATGGCAAATTATGTTCGTAGCAATAAAAAAACACCGGTGGAAGTATTTTTTGATTTCAGCAGCGACGAAATAGTGGAAAGTTAAGGAATGAGCGAGTGCCGAACGATTTATTGCAAGGTGTTTGTAATCTCGCGTAGGCCTATTTCGAACATAGAACGTAGTGCGTTCCATCGACGAACATAAGCCTACATTCGCCGTCGACATCGTCCTACTTTGACGAATTTTAGTTGGGGATCGGCAAACGACAGGATAGATTTACTGAAATACGGACTTTTATTTTCGTTCGTTTCATATTTTTTTGCGTGTGTTTACACACACTGACAACTTGCACGCGTATCCCAAGCTATCTTCTTCGTCTCGAAAAACGCAATTTGTTTGAGTCGCCACGCGGTGCATGTTGGGTAGCTCGGGTTCGGCAAGTTTCGCCAGCGTTCGGCCGGCCATTTCCGAGGAGCTCCGCCAATGGCGACGCTGGCTGGCGGCCACGTGACGCCGTGGGGCCAATGGGAGCGCGATCCGAGCTTCGGTTCTTTTAGCTTCGGCAATTTTCGTCTCTGGGCATTAGCAGTATAGAAAAACTTCTAACTCAAAAGCCGCCATTTTGGTTGAATCGGACTTAGGGAAAATTGAAGCTTTCTTCGTTGAGTAGCCGTAAATTTATGGATAATTTTGGATTTTTCGGCCAGCAGATGCGAGGAGACATCGTATCGGTGGAATTTTTAACATAATTTTTTAGTGCGGCTACGTTGTTTGGTGGTAAACCGAGGTAATGTTTTCTCGAATATTGTTGTTCGAATTCAAATTATGATGTGTATTCCAATGGTCTGATCCAAAAGGCAGTGAAGATGCCGTAAACTGGGCTAGTTCAAAATGTGCCTTGAAGATGACTTTAAGCTTCGATTTGGATTTCCCGTGGATTATGAGGGAAATAATTCGCCGTTTATGATCAACAAGTATCGGTGAGAGCGGGTTCGAAGCCCGAAGAGTTTTAAATTCGCTAGCCTGAAAACGAAGGCTAAGCGTATTATAAACATGGCTGACCATCTTGTGGATGGGCCGCCGAATAAACGGCAGAAGCTTTCGCCGCAAACTTTTGCCGGGAGTGACAATTCGGGTGAGTAAATCAATTTGGACGGGCAACCACCTGCCCCGGAACGAAAATTTAAAATATTGCACTTGGATTTAGGTGGAGAAATAGCCTTTTGTTTTGCCATTTCTCATCCCCCCACCGCTTACATTTTGTTCGGGCCGGCTGATGGCACTGTTGTTACGGCGTTTGTAGGCAAGCCTCCGCGATAGGCTTATTTGTGGTGCCTTGTTTTTTCCCTTCCTCGCACGTTTTTAACACGAAATTTAATCGAACCGTGGGCTTCCCACCTTAGTCGGGCATTTAACCGCTCGTCATTTAATTTCTCTTTTCGCCTAATGCATTCGCCAAACACGCATTTTCGCTATACGTAAGCCGGAAAATTTTGACGCATGTTCAACCCAGGTATGAATCGTTGTTTGAAATCGTCTTTTTGCTCGATTTCTTTCTGTGTTAACTTATTGCTGTGGCATTCGAGTAGTTTGGGTTTGAATTTACGAAAAAGTGGGAGGGTGGAAACCGTCCACATAATATATAATCTAGTCTTTTTAGACGATAATGGCTCCCATGCTCGAAATCAGCAAAAATTTGACTAGCATTGTAAAAAGCTTTATACCCCGATGAATATCGCCCATTATTTTAATTAAATAACGTTTGCTGCACGTACATGTTCCCTGATATTTTCTCCCAATTCCCGCCAAACCACCTAGGCACCTGATCAGTTTTATTATGGGGTCCCCAGAGTATTGGCTTGACAGTTGTCTTTAAAAACACGAGGTTTTGGTTATGATACCAGAAATACCATGGAAAAATATAATATTCAAACTTAATGTAGTTTGCAATTGGTAAATTACTAGGTTTAACCGCATCGTTCGAGTCTTACAGGTGAAAAATTAAGTGTCAAACTACCTCCTTATTCATCTAAGGATTGTTAATCAATAAAAAGTCGTACGACAAAATGGTTTTTGTACCGTATGTAAATTTATCCAACTGTAAAATGCTTTAAATATTGCTCGTGTTGCTAAATGACATTATGTTTGCATACTTTGAACCATTGGTAAATAATCCAAGTGCATTTGTATGGAAGTGTGTTGTGCAAATATAATTATGACATTGTGTACTAATGTGTCGAATGACTTCAAAGCTAATGCTTATTATCCTATTCTAGATTTGTTCTCGCACGGTTGGACTTATGAAAATTTCGGTGCAGAATTGCCGGACGAACTGATTATCGATGGTCTTAGTAACAACGAGCAGTCCATGCAGCAACAGCCGAATGCCCAATCCACACCTGTAAACATTCAGAACGGAGCCCTTGATCCATCTATCCAGCAGCAACACGACAACATAACATCCCAAAGGCGGACTCAGTTGTCTCAGCTCCTCATGCATAAAGCATCTCATAATTTGGGAAATGCAGGAAACTCAAACAATAGTCAACAAGCTGGTCATGGTCCTGGCCAAGGGAATTCAAACTTGGCAAATCCGAACGTCACGCTGCAAGGCTTAGGCAGTGCTAAAAGTCCACACAACAGCAGCCTACAGTCTCCTCCCAACGTTTCAGTTAGCAAGTCCGGAGTCCCCACTTCCATGCCGCATAGTATTAACAATGACAGTATGGGCAACAATTTGGCTAACATAGCCAACAGCATAGGAAACAACATCGGCGCCCTCACCATCACCACTAGCTTGGCTGGAACTGTGAGTAAACCTTTGAACTCGGGAACGCTGCTGAACACCAATACGACGAACAGCATGCAGGTTCCGCAGATGTCGCCGCAGCAACAGGTTTCTACTCAGTTAATGAACGGTCCTCACTCGACAATGAGCAACTCTGGGCCCAACATAACGAGAACATTACCTGTGAACGCTCACGGCAACATGATGGCAAATGCGATAGGTGCTCAGTCACATTCTCCTCATCAGTTGGGGCATCCTCAGATGCAAGCAGTTCAAGGTGGAGGATCTAGAATGCCTGTAAGTATACTTGCACGACGCAAAGTGCTTCGTAAGTTCTCCATTTAAGCTTTATCGCTATTGCCGAAATCTATTCCAAACTGGCGTGTCGCCATCTCTGCGGATTCGGATTCAGAGATGCAAATGCCAGTTATGTAGATTTCAGCATTGTTGCGTACACGTTTTACCGATTGCATTTATTAAGATTTTTTATTAAGTACACGAGTGTCCAGTGGCAATAAGAAGATTGTTTACTAGAAGGAACAGAATGCTCGTTGGCTAACGTGTGTGCGAATGTAGTTTTAAGAGTGAACCGAATTTCGTTGTTAAATTGGTAAAAATGAGACGTGGCAGAGATTTCATTTAGTCATTGCGATTTATTGTTGTTGTAAAGAATTAACTATTAACAAATTGTGCACATGTTAGCGGTAACGTTATGAACTTGCCTTCTAGCGTAAAAATCTCGCTTTGTCGTAGGTGAGCGAGTGAGACGAAACATCGGTGTAGTGTTCGAAAATGTTATACTGAAAATGTATGCGCTAAAGCACTCTTTAGTCAATTGCATGTTGTTTCACCAACTTCTCAACTATTCTTTATCGCTAATTGCCTGCAATTATTAATTGATGAGCTCACCACTAGCATAATTTCTTATTATTGCTGGTTCACATTGGTCTTCGCTTTACCTTTATATGTACACAACCCTTCTCGAGTTTGTTTATAAGAACACCTCTCGCACCTGTCTCCTATTGAACTTTTATCTGTTAATTAATGCGCATGTATTGCTTATTTACGTGACTCTTGCATGACAAACAATCTCTCGTACACGTTTTAAATAATCCTATTTGCACTTTAAAGAACTTCGAGATAGACGCGCAATATCAAAGGTTTGTGGGTTCGTTACCCAGATATCCCAACTATTCTAACTGTCGTTTCGGTGGTTTATCAATTCATCAACAGGTAAGATATATGGTGAGCTTTCTCTCTCTCTCTCTCCCTCCGCTTCGATCTCATTAGCTCTCTGTAATTTCTACGTTGGTTTTTCGCTACGTCGATCGTCGTCAACCGCTCACGAAACAACCGAACGTGTAATTCCAAGAGTTTGGCACCGAGAACACGTTATTTGACTCTTTAATGTATTTTTGTAGACGTCGGTTGGTCCCAACGTGAATCACCTTGGTCAATCGACGAATGTGGGAAGTCCATATCATCCATTCAATTCTCCTGGGCCAGCGACGATGGCGATGCAAGCTTCTAACCCCAATCCGCAGCAACCTGCAGTGACATCTCTGGCACCCTCAGTACAAAGGCCGCAATTGGGTGGGATGGTCAATGCGATGAACATGAAGTCGCGTTTTCAAGCTCAAGTCGATACATCGATGACCGCTGTAAGTAAATTCAATATTCGCTCGTAATTACATGCGATTCGCGTCATTCAGGTAAATTGTAAATCAACTGCGTTACGGTATTAACTTTTCTTCTCGTACGTTTTAAAGACACGGCATCAACTTAATCCTCCGGCTCTGCAGCAGCAGCAACAGCAGCAGCAGCAGCAACAACAACAGCAACAGCAGCAGCAGTCGCCAGCTCAGCCGTCTCCGGTGCAACCACCTGCTGGTGGCGGCGCCCCCAACACGGATCCGGAGAAAAGGAAATTAATTCAACAGCAACTGGTCCTTCTTCTCCACGCACACAAGTGCCAAAGAAGAGAGAACCAGCAGCCCAATGGGGAACAGAGGCAATGTTCGCTTCCTCACTGTCGGACTATGAAAAATGTGTTGAACCACATGACGACTTGTCAGGCCGGTCGATCCTGTCCAGTGCCCCATTGTGCGTCTTCCAGGCAGATTATCTCCCACTGGAAGAACTGTGCGAGAAGCGATTGTCCCGTTTGTCTACCCTTAAAACAGGCGAACGAAAAGAAGAATCAGATGCAAGCAGGTAGGAGCCCTGGGCTGAATTTTTTATTTTGTTTTATTATTATTTTCCGTTATGGATCCTGCATGGATGAAACTGAAGCAGTCTCGTTTGGGCTATTCGAGTTGGGATTTTGAGATCTGGGTTTTGCGATTTGCTATAGCAAAGTTTGTTGTCGTAACCGATAAATAAATGTGGCCAGTGAAATATGCCGCTGTCACTCCGCAAAACCTAGAAACACGTCCAATGTGGCAAGTTTGCATTATGCAATTTGAGCATGCCGCACGTCTTTAAACTTGCCTTAACGTTAGCTGCGGAACGGGAGGAGCCGCGCGTTGAACCATCCAATGAACTAACTGAACGTAATGGGTGCGCATGCGTGGTTCTTCCCCTCCCGCCGCTAACGTTAAGGTAAGTACAGAGACGCTGGCGTGCTCAAACTGCCTAATAGAGAGTTTGAGCACGTTTGACGTCTTTCCCTTACCTTAACATTAGCGGCGGGATGGGAGGAGCCACGCGTTGAACCATCCAATGAACTAACTGAACGTAATGGGTGCGCATGCGTGGTTCTTCTCTTCCCGCCGCTAATGTTAAGGTAAGTACAGAGACGTTGACATGCTCAAACTGTCTAATAGAGAGTTTGAGCACGTTTGACGTATTTCCCTTACCTTAATGTTAGCTGCGGAAAGGGAGGAGCCAGCATTGAACCATTCAATGAACTAACCGAACGTAATGGGTGCGCATGCGTGGTTCTTCCCCTCCCGCCGCTAACGTTAAGGTAAGTACAGAGACGCTGGCGTGCTCAAACTGCCTAATAGAGAGTTTGAGCACGTTTGACGTCTTTCCCTTACCTTAACATTAGCGGCGGGATGGGAGGAGCCACGCGTTGAACCACCCAATGAACTAACTGAACGTAATGGGTGCACATGCTTGGTTCTTCCCCTCTCGCTGCTAACGTTAAGGTAAGTATAAAGTCGTTGGCATGCTCAAACTGTCTATTACGTTTGCCAACCCCTGGTCTATACATTTTAATTTTACTTAAGTCGTTACTCGCGTGTTTTGCTATTTTCTGGTACAAGTTCAGCAGCGGGTATTTTTATAGTAATTATACGAAAAATGAGCATTTCTGCGAGTAAAAATTAGTAGTAAAAGTATGCTGTTTTGTGGGAAATGCAATATAAAAAAAGGTCCAAGCAACTCCCAATTCAAATTATGGCCTTTTTTAATATCAGCAATACAATTTAAACTTTCAATTCGTGAGCGCTATACAATTACGTAGCGAAGTCGTGCTTTGCCGGGCAATGCGACGTTGAGCTCGGCGCGTGTTCTCATAGTTGTCCCCGTTTGTTATGTCATTTTCGATGTTTAGCCGCAACAGCACAGCAACCTGCAAATCAGCAAAGTCCAGCCCCTGTGGACATGCAAAGGGCCTACCAAGCTCTCGGTCTCCAGTATAAAAGCAATAGCATTAATCAACTCAGCAATCAACCGAGGCCTGCAGGTCAGGGAGCAGGATGTACGTAGTTGTTGTTTTTTTTTGCTCGTGCATTTTGCGCGATTAATCTGCTTTGCGTGGCCGTCGTTTCGCCGCGCGGCGTTTACCCGTGACGCTTATCGAGTTTCGAACGTTTGTCGCTTTTTTAATTCCAGTAAATGAAGTGCAGCAAGGTCATCAGTCTGTTGGCCCTGGCCAGAGCCTATCTGGGAACCAGCAACACCAAAACCAGATGCAGAATATTCAGTCATCGTTTGTAAATAGCATCGAAGGGGTCCAAGGAGGTGTTGGTGGCAGGCCCGGCGGTCCTGGTGGTGTCGGCAGTCAGCCACCGAATGCCCTTATGCCGGTGGGCCCGCACATGCAGGGCGCGCAGCAGGGACAGGGATCGAAAGATTGGCGGGAACATGTCACCCAAGATTTAAGAAATCATCTAGTTTACAAACTGTAAGATTTTATACCGTTAACATTTTGAAATTCGACCCTTTTGATGTGAGCGTGTTCGTAATTCCTAATTCTCCGTTATTTCGCAGTGTTCAGGCGATATTTCCCACCACCGATCCTATTGCCCTTTATGATAAGCGAATGCACAATCTAGTCGCATATGCCAGAAAAGTGGAAGGTGATATGTACGAGCTAGCCAACAGCAGGGTACGTATGCTTTTTTTTGACTCGGTAATTGCTTACGAGCACTCGAACCGAGACGGTTTTGCGTGCATCCAACGTGTTAATGCTGCCCCGCACATTAGGCGAGTTCCGAGTGGCTACTCGCCGATTTCCTAGTAGCACGTGTCGGGTAGTTCGCCTTTTCCCGCCAAGAGTCGGAATTTTGTCTCTAGTCAAAGCGGGCGAATATTTACTCGGGGGAAAAAGTTCCCGTAAAAACTCGGCGAAACGCGCACACGAGTATCGGAGTACTCGCCACTTATAAAAGTCTCGGCGAAAGACTCGGAAAAGGGTAAAATATTCTGCACTCGCCGGATACCGCCTTTACGTACAAACGTAATCGGATCGTGTTATTTACAAGTTGTCCGGAAGTTAATTGTCAATTTTTCTGTTTTCCAGTCGGAGTATTACCATTTACTAGCGGAGAAAATTTACAAAATTCAAAAAGAGCTGGAAGAAAAAAGGATGAAGCGGAAAGAACAGCAGCAACACCAGCAGCAGGGATTGTGCAACAGCACAACAATGGGCTTGTCCGGTGCTCCACTAAGGCCAATGAACCCATCAGGTATATATAATAGGTTTTTTTGTGTGGTTTTTTTTCGTTTTTCTCCGTTATCGTTTCACCGCCTCGTATCTCTAACTCCCTCTTTCTCTCTCTCGTGATTTTCTTAGCAGATCATCCTGGGACGAATCCCATTCCTTATCCACCTACGCCCAACATGGCTCATCCTCCACCAAATATGACGGCGTCGCGAGATATTTATTCACTGCCTCAACAAAACCAGAGTCCGTTTGGGCAATCCCCCACCCAAGGGCAAGCTAGCCAAGGGTCACCAGTTCCGATGAATGTCCTGTCTCACTCGCTGGGCTCTTCTCAAGCGAACGTATCACCTTCATTAATGGCAGTAAGTGGTGCTATAACTCTTTTTTTTGCACGTACTCTCTCTCTCCCTTTCTCGCTCTCGCTTTCGCTGTTCTCGTGCCGCAGTATTGAAAAAAAAACAACGAAACTTTGTTTCGCAGATGGTTCCTCCGAGACCCAATGCACCAGGAACGCCTCAGTTTCCGTCCAACATTGCCGCACAACAAAAGCACATGCAGGTTTGTTCGTAATTTCGTTTCACAATCTTGCACGAGAAACGTAGGCGGGACGGGCAGTGTCGTGCGCCGTTACGAGGGCGCGCGACGTTTTACCGTTTAACGGAGACGAAATTCCGTGTTCGCATGTTCGGAATTTATTAATTGCATCCGATAAATCAAAATGCGGCGTACGATATGCGTCCGCGAGCCTGCCCCCCCCCCCCTTCCCAGAGTACACTTTACGAGTACTGCGCGAGTCATTAGAGAGTTTGAGCACGTTTGCCGTCTTTCCCTTACCTTAACTTTAGCTTCGGGAAGGGAAGAGCCACGCGTGCGCACCACGCAGGTTCAATGCGTGGTTCCTCCCTTCCCGTCGCTAACGTTTGGGTAAAGACGACGAACGTGCACAAACTCTCCGTTAGACGGTTTGAGCATGCCAACGCCTTTATACTTGTGTCCCAAGGTCGCGTACTTACTTTAACTTTAATGGCGGGAAGGGAAAAAACACTCGTGCACATCCCCCATCACGTTCAGTTAGTTCATTGGGTAGTTCAACGCGTGGCTCCTCCCCCTTCCCGCCGTAAAAGTTAAGTATAAAGCCGCTGGCATGCTCAAACTGTCGATTTTTCCGTGAATGCTTTCCGTTGGCGGTATTTTTAAAATGTAGGGTCGCGAAAGGCCACGAGCGCGCACGAAGGTCAAAGGTAGCGCGGCGGCATTCTTCGAATTCTTTGAATGCCGGTGCGGGGGCGCTGCGTGCTCGCCTGGCCATCTGACCCGAGAGAGCGTGTTGCCACTCTCGGCTCAGCTCTCGTCTAAGATGGCCAAGCGTGCGCGCATCTATTCTCATAAGGTGAACTTCTACCTTTTTGTGTGCAGTAGTTTTGGAAAGAATGGCTATTAATCTGTCTTTGAAACTGCTTCGGATTAAAACACGCGATGCATGTTATAGTACGTGTTGTTTTTAAATCTGAGTAAGACGATCCATGCTACGTTTTAATTGTCCGTGGCTGTGGTCTGCTAAAATGTCCATTTACCGTTTTCTCGCGCATTCTGTCCATCCGCAAATTAAGTTTGCTAGATTAGTTCGTTTCTTAAAAATCGTTTTTTTTTCGTAATTCGTTTAACGGCGGGCTTTTAGAGCTTTAGAAAAGCTTGACGTTGTCGCTGTTGGCTATTTGTGCGAAGATGCGCAATTAACGGTGGCGTCTTTTGCCAGTTGGTTGTCCGTGATGTCCGTCGTGGCTTTTGTGGTGCCTTTTTGCTTATTTGCTGTTCATGTTGTAATTTTAGTCTCGACCTGGGCAACCAGGCAGTGCGCAGCCATCACCGCCGGTAAGGACTCCCGACTCCATGGTAAAGCTTTTGAGCTGTTTTGTGGGAATTGCTCCTCGTATTGTCTCGGTTTTTTTGCAAACGCTAGTCCGAGGTTTATTCCGTCATTACATTGTTGTCGTTTTTTTTTTAAAATTTACAGCTTCAGTGTTCGCCGCAACCACAAACATCTGTAACTCCGCAGCCGGGCATAAGTTCACCAGTTCACATGCAACAACCATTATCCCATCAATCGCAGCAATTAAATCAATCACAACATCAACAACAACAACAGCAGCAGCAGCAACAACAACAACAGCAACAGCAGCAGCAACAACTGCAACAGCAGCAGCAGCAACAACAACAACAGCAGCAGCTGCAGCAGCCAATGTCTGTTAGTCAGTTGACGCCGCATACTCCCATGCGAGCTTCCACTCCTATGGACACGAATAATAGTCAAGACGGAGCTGCTGGAGGCTACGGCAAAGTACCTTCCGTTAAGTCGCAACAGCAATTGACTCCGCAGGAAACCACACCAAATTTACATTCCCAGAAATCTCAGAACTTGTCGCAGCCCACGCCTGCTCGCACCCCGACACCAAATAGCCATAAAGGCGGTGGCGGCGGCGGTAAACTCGATGTCAAAATGGAGCCTTTTACCCCTATGAGTGTAGGGAAAACAGGAATAAAGCAAGAGCCCCAGGAGTCATCGACGCCAATTCCGACGTCAACATCTTCGTGTATGCCTAAAGGTTAGTATCGAATTGGGTTTAATTGGCTAGTTTAATTAAATATTTCGCTAAGTAGTTGCCGGCAAAAAAATGTCGGAAGCTTTAGTTTTGCGACTTATATTTTCGTTCGGGGTTGAAACCGTAGTCTTGATCGTGTTGGTTGTTTTTTGCAGAGGAGCCTATATCGATCAAGGAAGAGCCGGGCACTCCCATGTCCACGACGAGTGCGGGCGATGCGACCTCGCATCCGGATGCGAAAGCGGCCACACCCGAGTCTAGCAGCACGACTTCAACAAAACCAAAGCTACCGAAGAAAAGTAAGCTTACTGATCTTTTTATCTTTCGTGTTAATCGGGGTTAACTATGCACGGACAGTCGAATGAAACGCCAAGGACCCTTTTGTGAACTGATCGGCCGATCTGAATTGTCGTTATGCCGTTGGTGGGAATTAGAATCACGGTGGGACCCCAAATTATCCGGGTATCCGTGTTATCTGAACACTGAGTTACATTTAGTCTTGGACACCGTATGATGACCGGAAATATCAGAATCAGGTGTTTTAAAAGAGTCTCCGAGGATCCATACGGTCCAATATGTAATTACGGTTCTAGGGCTTTAGCGCACGTAGAAGTTGTACGGAGACTCGCGAGGGCTCGTGCTGTAAACACGAAGTTTTGTCGTCGTTGCAGACTTGCTATGTCGAGGTTCCGTTGTAATTGTATGTTATTCTCTCTTCGCAGTGTTCAAACCCGATGAGCTGAGACAAGCGTTGATGCCTACGCTTGAAAAGCTGTATCGACAAGATCCTGAATCGTTGCCATTCCGTCAACCAGTTGATCCTAACCTTCTAGGAATTCCCGTAAGTACATTCATTCGATATCGTAATCTTCGCCGAATTTGCTGTTTTGTGGGTTTATTTTTTGTGGTCCACGCATGCTCTTTGTCGTCTTTCACTTCGGTAAGCTTCGTGCTCGACGACTGGTTGAATGCTGTCGAATGGCCTTAGCATGTTTCACTTTTGTTCTGTTTTGCATCGCGCTGTTTTTGAAAGTTGTGGCATGAGGCACCAGCGGTCATTGCGCTTTATTTGCAAAATTCCGCTTTTGGTCAAACTTTTAAGACGCGAGCATGTTTCAAATGGCAGCGGTTTTTGTTTGACGCAACTGTTTACGTTTAGAAATCTTGATTCGTTTAATCGTTCGTCCGTTAATGTCTTACTTTTATTCGGAACGTAACGTTGACTCGAAACTGGTTTTAGGTACTCTCCCTTACGATTGCAGGAAAGCCCGGTTGTTCGTTGATCATAGTCCTCGTCGTGAGATTTGTTAGTTTTAACTGTCCGTTTATGGTTTCGATTCGGGAAAGGTCGCGTTTCCGTTACTGCGATTTATACTCGTTTTTCTGAAGTGTGATTGGCAAGTTAGACGAGAATGTATTAAACATCGTAAATTCGATAAAAACAAATTAAAAATGTGGTATTGAAATTGGGATGCACCTACCACATTCTTGCTGCCATCTTGTACGAGTTTCCCTTAGGTTTTTAAACGAGCCAGTTTAACGACAGACCGGTTGTTAGTAACGAACAATCGTTGCTTCTTCGGCATCTCTACTCTCGGGCTTCGCTCTCTGTTTCGTTATCGGAAACTAAACGCGTCACAATAGTTCGGCATATGTATATCTTCTTCTATTTGATAACTTTAATGCTCTTTTTGGGAATATGTAAAACCATATTAAAGTCGAAATCTAGCGCAAAAAAACTACACTTTTACTGAATTATAAACCAAATATTGCCATTCTTAAAGCACATTCACGGTGAAATAAGTTTTAACTGGTGATTTTATGCTGTAATCTTTTGTGACCCAAACAAAGGATGGTCCTTCATGCATCCAAATCAAAAATATACAGTCGATTCCGCTTAATCTGGACACATCCGGCGGAGGCGTTTTGCCCCGATTAGGCGGCTGCCCAGAATATGCGAAGTTCAAAAACATTACTGTCCGGATTTGTTCTTGACAATTTGGCCCTAATAAATGGCTGCCCAGATTAACCGGTGTCCAGAATCGACTGTATATATATTATTGGATAATGTAACATAATGGCATTTTGTTTAACTTGAGGACGTTCTCAAGAAGGGGCGGGGGGAGTATGGACGTACACTAACGATAGTATTGTTCAGTTTTTGGATTTTCTGTTTAAACGGTCACTGAATGTGGAAATGGGCAATCAACACCATTACTAGGATCGAACATAATTTTAGTATATGCCTACGTAACTCGGGACTTATTTCCGCTCCTTCAGTCGGCATAAAGCCTTAAGTCTAATATAAAACTGCCACACGAACCGTGTTATTGAGATGCTCGTCGTGTGCTCTCGATGGCTCAATCGGCTGAACACAACACTCAAACGGACAACAATCTGGAAGTAACTCTCGCGAGAGTTAATCTGTCTCGCGTGGAAACGCTCTTTAAAAATTCAACTTTGGAAGCAAAATTAAAGTGCAGAACTTTTACCCCCCGTACCACAGTTGCTAAAATCGCATGAGCTTGAGACCGAGCCGATTCTCAAGTCCCAGTCGCATACAACAGCCACACAGAAAACTTGCGGAGAAGAGTACAAGACGGCCAAATGCGTGTCATCTCCAGCTTTAGCTTTAGCTCGAGCTGCAGTTGTGTTGTTTTGCCCAACAAATTGGGCAACTGTGGTACGTGGGTTAGTGTTTGGGGAAAACAAAAACAAAAAAAATAAGCACTGCAGGTTGGTCGGTCGGTTGGAATAGCCCACGCTGTGTTTCTATTTTGCTGATGTGCAAAACAAAATGAGAGCTATTTTGGTTTTTTTAGGGCTTTACTCAGAAGAAGTACGGCGAGGTAATGTAAAATTCCTGTTTTACGAGCATGATCTGTGATTACGAAAAATATATTTTTTAAAAACCCGAGGAGAACAAGCATTACCTCGCCTGTTCTTCCGTAGTGTTCCGTAGTGTGGTGCAGAATGCATGGATGTCATTACAGCTTTGTATCGTGTTTGGTGCAGCAACTTTATTTATTCACTGTGTATTATTATCATTTTTTATTACTTTCGCAACGTTGTGTTTTGTGTGTGCGTGCGTGGGATCGATCTTTAATTTTGCGAGTTCAATTTCTCTTTTTTCTAGGACTATTTCGAAATAATCAGGAATCCCATGGATCTTTCCACCATCAAGAGAAAATTAGATACCGGCCAATATCAGGATCCTTGGCAGTACGTCGACGACGTATGGCTGATGTTCGACAACGCTTGGGTGTACAACAGGAAGACGTCGCGGGTCTATCGCTATTGCACCAAGGTACTTTCAGAAGCGGTTTAATTTTGCGGTGTAGGGGGGGCAGGGTTCGGTTGATTCGTAACGTTTGGAATAATCGAGATTCTTCGTCGTATCGTTTGGAGCTCGAACTTTGTGGCGTATTCTGATCATCGTGCGTTTTTCTTTCAGCTGGCCGAAGTCTTTGAACAGGAAATCGATCCCGTGATGCAATCACTCGGCTATTGTTGCGGCCGCAAGTTTGTTTTCAATCCTCAAGTGCTGTGCTGCTACGGAAAGCAACTGTGTACCATTCCTCGAGATGCAAAATACTGGAGTTACCAAAACAGGTCAGTGCGGACGTTTTGTCACTAGAGCATTTGCATCGGTATGGACGCAATTTGAAGATTGCCGAAACGTGTCGTTGAATAACTTAAAATAATATAACTAATCGGAGCTTTGGACAAACGTACATCCGTGTTTGTTTTTAATTAGAGAGTGCCGAATGTTAGCCCTAACTACTGCTCGCAGAATTCGGTATGAAAAGGAAGGATCTTAAGATATTTAACTTTTTGCGGCGAGTTTTCTTTAAGTCGCTGTAGTTTAACTTCTTAAATGATCCGTAATTTGATGGAAATTTTGCACGGTGTTGTGCGTAACATTCACGCGAACGTAAGAAATGGAGAAACGTTTAACGTACGCTTAGGTTCTCGATTGCTCTTCATTATTCGCTTTCACGTATAGTATCATTTACTGCATGTTTTTGTTGTCCCGTGAGCTAACGAGTAATATTTCGAAGCCGCTTAATTGCACAGCGACTCGTCAAGCCGAAATTGTGCGATTAAGCGGGTTCGACTGTAAAACCTTGATTTTGGCAAATGCATTTACGGTCGAACTAGCTTAATTCGATACCCTAACGAAGTTTAATTTCAATCCTGCAGTAAAATTGTTAGGTGTTTGAAAACCGATATCCGTAATTAAATTCCTTTCGAGGTAATTGCCGATTAATTCCGAGGGTAGTCGCTGACGAGAAAGGGTTTAATCAATCTAGGTGCATTGAAAAAGTGTGCGTTTTCACTGAATTATACTTTGGTGTTGTATTATTTTACGTTACATCCACCTGTCACAATTTTTATTTTCCGAGTTATTTTTTGTGTTTTTGTTTTGCGTTTTGAATGCATTTTTTATTTATCCTTTTTTCCCCCCGTCCTGATTTTGTTTTTCATCTGTGTGGTGTATTCATCGACTGGCTCACGTGGAATTGCCGATGTGTAGCTCACGACAGTTTGGCCTTGTCTCTGACAGATACACATTCTGCTTGAAGTGCTTCTCGGACATCCCAGGTGACACTGTCACTCTCGGGGATGACCCATCTCAACCTCAGACGTAAGTGATGCCCGCCGCGGCAATTGTTTTTTGATGGTTTTTTTCCCCCCTTCGGCGGTTGTTTCGACGTACTCATTTCGGTTGTCTCTTTTTTATGTTTAGTATGATTCGAAAAGAGCAGTTTGTGGAAATGAAAAACGACGCTCTGGATTTGGAACCGTAAGTTGAACGGACGTAAAATAGTTTTTCTTCGTCGCCGTCACTTTTTCCGTCGTTCGTTTACGATTTTCTTCTTCCTTTAGCTTTGTCGAATGCATCGAATGTGGCCGGAAGCTTCATCAAATTTGTGTACTGCACATGGACACGATTTGGCCCGGCGGGTAAGTGATGCGTTCTCTCGTTGGTCGTTTCGTTGTTAAGCTCCGAATGCTCTCGGACGCTCGGGAACGGGTTCCACGTGATTATTAACACGCTTGTTTTGTCCAAAAGGTTTTCCTGTGATAATTGTTTGAAAGCCAAAGGAACTAAAAGAAAAGAAAACAAGTTTTCTGCGAAGCGTAAGTTTCATTTTTCCAGTAATATTCTCACTCGTCTCGCTCGAATTTTCCCTTGTTGGAGGAGGGAAATGTTTAAACTGGTTTTAATTTCACGCCGCAGGACTACCAACGACGAAATTAGGGTTGTACATCGAAAACCGCGTCAACACTTACCTTAAAAAGAAAGAGACCGGAGCTGGCGAAGTTTCCATCAGAGTAGTTTCCAGCTCCGACAAAATAGTGGAGGTTAAACCTGGAATGAAAAACAGGTGAGTGGCGTTCGAACGTGCGCCGAGCTTGCGATAAGTTTTGTTTGGGCTTGCCGTTGAACTGTTACTGAAACCTGTTGCTTTTTTTTCTTCTTCGCCGATCAGATTTGTCGATCACGGCAAACTACCGGATCAGTTTCCATATCGAGCCAAAGCCCTGTTCGCTTTCGAGGACATGGACGGCACGGACGTGTGCTTCTTCGGCATGCACGTTCAGGAATACGGATCGGAGTGTCCTTTACCAAATACGAGGTACGTGTCGGCGGTGCTAGCGGTTTCTTGACGCTTTTCTGGATCGATGGAACCTTTTTTTCGTTGTTCGTTGCTGATTGCGTTGTCGCTTTACTCACTTTTAGACGCGTGTACATAGCCTATTTGGACTCCGTGCATTTTTTTCGTCCGAAGCAATACAGAACGGCCGTGTACCACGAAATTCTACTCGGCTATTTGGATTACGTCAAGCAAATGGGGTACGACCACCGTGGTTTCCGCTCTCCAGGTGCGCATGCCTCTCGTACGACGGGAACGTGTTTTAAATGTTATTCTCCGTTTATTCGTAGATACGCTATGGCTCACATCTGGGCGTGTCCGCCTAGCGAAGGCGACGATTACATTTTCCATTGTCATCCGCCGGAGCAAAGGATACCCAAGCCGAAGCGGTTGCAGGAATGGTACAAGCGCATGCTGGACAAAGGGATTATCGAGAGGATAGTCTTGGATTACAAGGTCGGTTTACTGTTGCTTGCGTTTGAGTTTCGTCGGCGTTCGACGAGCGACGTCGTGTCGCCGAAGAAAGATGCGGGCAACGTTTTTTAAAAGTGGAGCGCTGTGTTCACGGGGTTTTAATTTTTATTTTGCAGGATATTCTTAAGCAGGCCATGGAGGACAAACTCAGCAGTGCTGCTGAACTTCCCTACTTCGAAGGAGATTTCTGGCCGAATGTTTTGGAAGAAAGCATAAAAGAACTGGACCAAGAGGAGGAGGAGAAAAGGCGACAAGCGGAGAGCGCCGCGGCCGCTGCTGCCGCCGCCGCGGCGGCCGGTACCACCGATACGGAAACCGAAGGCGTCGACGTGAGTTTTGCTTCTGCCAGCGCGAGGGGATTTCTTGTCGCGTGGTCTCTTTAACTATATCGTTGTTGTTTTCATCTTGAAAATAGGGGAAGAAGAAAGGCCAAAAGAAAGCCAAAAAATCAAATAAAAACAAGAGCAATCAGCGAAAAAACAATAAAAAATCTAATGCACCTCAAGTTGGCAACGATCTGTCTGCCAAAATTTATTCGACGATGGAAAAACACAAAGAGGTAAGCGATGTGGCGATTGAACGAGTCGCCGTTTTATCTAATGTTCATTTGCGATGGTTTAAAAACTGTGGATTCTACGGTTTAGTAGATTTCCGAATTCTCGCGTCTCCGATCGTCCGAATTGTAACCTTCTAACTTGCGGGGTTTTTTTTAATGCTTCTAGGTGTTTTTCGTCATCCGATTGCATTCCGCGCAGGCGGCGGTTACTCTCCCCATGATCCAGGACCCGGATCCGTTTATTCCATGCGATTTGATGGACGGAAGAGACGCGTTCCTGACGCTGGCCCGGGAAAAGCATTACGAGTTTTCCTCGCTGCGAAGGACCAAGTTTTCGAGCATGGCCATGCTTTACGAACTTCACAACCAAGG
Source organism: Ophyiulus pilosus (assembly GCA_033995625.1). Classification (NCBI taxonomy): domain Eukaryota; kingdom Metazoa; phylum Arthropoda; class Diplopoda; order Julida; family Julidae; genus Ophyiulus; species Ophyiulus pilosus. The sequence goes on from JAUJYV010001111.1 coordinate 20,808, forward strand.
GCAGGACCGTTTTGTTTACACGTGCAACAGCTGTAAAGCCCACGTGGAGACAGGATACCACTGCACAGTTTGTGATGTAGGTTTCGCTTATCGGTTGTCGGCGCGTATTCGGGAACGCCATCCCGCGATAGATGTGCGTTTTGTAAAACTCGTGGGATTGCGTTTCGCCAAATATGCGTCTTACGATCGCCTTTTAACTATTAGCTATTTTGTGTTTCTACTTGTACTCCTACTCGTTGTTTTGTCGAGGAGACGTGTAATAAAATAACAAGTTATCCGATCTCCGTGGCGGATTCATAATATTTGTTTCCGGCGCGGACATCGAGCAACTTGTTGTTTTATCCCAAAATGCTTTGGTTGGTGCGTTTTATCAATGTGTCTCGCTCTCGACTTCCGATTTGGCCGTTTGGATTTTTCGATCGGTGCGCGTGCCGTAATTTTAAAGGCTCCGTTTTCTTCGTTTCAGGATTTTGATCTCTGCGCTATTTGCTACGACAAAGAACGCCACCCTCACAAGATGGACAAATTGGGTTTCGACCTCGACGACGGCGCTTCCTCCTCCGACCAGAAACAGGCCAATCCCGGAGAGTCACGTCGGCTGTCCATCAAGCGCTGCATTCAATCCTTGGTGCACGCTTGCCAGTGCCGAGACGCCAATTGCCGTTTGCCCAGCTGCCAGAAGATGAAGCGTGTCGTGCAGCACACCAACAGCTGCAAGCGGAAAACGAACGGCGGCTGTCCGATTTGCAAGCAACTCATCGCTTTGTGCTGTTACCACGCGAAGCATTGCGAGGTTCGTTCCCGTCTTTACCTTTTCTCCCCGAACGTGAATTATTTGAGAATCGGTCGTTTCAAACCGAACGTCGAGCGTGCCCCTTCGTTCGAAGTTCGCAGTCGTTATTCTAATGCGAACAGTGAGGCAAATCAGTACAGTGGCACCTCGAGATACGAGTGCCCTGACATACGAGATATTTGAGATACGAGCCGTCGAGCGAGCGAAATTTTGCTT
>JAUJYV010001112.1:0-21815 GCA_033995625.1 Ophyiulus pilosus
TAATTTAAAATTTCTATAAGAAACTTATTTAAAATTTCAATAATTAACTTTATTTTAAAATTTCAATCAAAATAACTGTTAATTAAAATTTCAATAATTAACTTTCTATTCAAATTTCAAGAATTAACTTTCTGTTAAAATTTCAATAAGTAACGTTTAATTAAAGTTTCATTAAGTAACTTTTATTTAAAATTTCAATAAGCGACTTTTACTTAAAATTTCAATAAACAACTTTTTAATTAAAATGTCAATAAATAACTTTTTAATTAAAATTTCAAGAAGGAACTTTCTGTTGAAATTTCAAAAGTAGCTTTTAATTAAAATTTCAAAAATAGCTTTCTGCCGAAATTTCGAAAGTAACATTCTGTTAAAATTCACAATAAGTAACTTTTAATTTAAAATTTCAAATGAATACAAAATTTCGTTTGATTGTCCCTAGATGGCGCTCCCTGTTAGAGAGCCATTAAAATGGCGTCATATAGGTCTATTCATAAAATGTATTTTTTTTGGTAAGCTTTGCCATTAGTAAATATTTTTGATAAATATGCAAATGTTTGGATTTGTAGGAAGAAGGAGGATGAAAATGAAAGAGGGGGTTGTATTTTATAGTTGGCACAAAGATGAATTTGGCGTACATTATATAACATCGTCGTCTATGTCGACGTCTTTTTCTAGTTTTGACATTTTCATTTCCTCCATTTCCTAAACTTACCGTTAGATAGCTAATTAATTATATTTAATGTAGCGAGCAGTCGATGCCTAGCGCCAGAAACTGAATATTCATAAAGATTTAAGATAACATTTATTAGCAGTTATGCAAATTAGGAGCGGCGCAGTCAACTTTTCTTGCGCTTTCTGCCCACATTGATAATTAAATAATTAACGGTAATTGAGTTTTCGGGCCATTTGAATCCATCAAATTTTCGCGAATTGCTAAAACTTGGGTTCGGGCTTTTTGAATAAGAAAAATTTAGGGCTTCGTATAGCCACCCACATTTCTCATTGTGTTTCCTGAGCAAAATGAAGACGAGGGGGTGGAGGGTCCTTCAAAGGTACATGCGTTGGAAATTAATGAAAACAGGGTGATATAACCGAATTACTAATTCCGTTTTCTCCTCTACCTATCTGTAATTTCACTATAAAGACTGAAAAAAACCGCTTATTACGAATTAAGCGAATGTATATATATTTATAAAAGATAGCGAAGTTTATTCGACCTCCCCCCACCCCTTGTTTCATAAAAGGGTGTTTTGAGATTGTAGGAGGAGGGGGGAAGGGTTAAATTAATGAATGAGGGGGAGATATACACGCTCTAGGGGTGTTTTCGGTTAATTTCTGTTTCGCGTAATTAACTGATTGTCGACTTTTTGTACAATTTTAATGTTGATTAACAAAATGGCGACTCTTGGTTCGATGGCGGAAAATACCGTTTTAATGTGCTTTTAAAGTTATTTTTTTAACTTATTTTCGTCCTTGTCGGTACTGGACATGTTTAGATTCACTTTTCGCCAAGTTGTGCTTTTAATTTTCTGCTTTTTAGCCAAGTTTTAGTGAAAATATTGCTTTCCCGCCCATTTTTAGATTCTTGTTCTATGTTCTGAAGTATCGAATCTAGAACACGGTTGTTCCATTTCTGGCAATGCTGTCAGACTGCATGACCAAAGTTTCCCCATTCTTGATGATTTCTTACTGATTTTAAGGACTTTAGTTCGGTTCGTTTAGTGTTCTCATTGTCTTGGAATTGGATGTAAATTTAATCATCGATTAAGAAATTGTCAGTGGTGAAACACACAAAATATTATCATGTGGTTAAGTCAGAGTGTTAAATGTGACAATCTTCTTAAGGGTGATTTTAAGAGCATTTTAATTCAGTTGAGTTAAATGTCTTAGAATTGGATGAAAATTTAATGGTCGATTAAGAAATTGCCAGTGGTGGTTTAGTGTCACACTGGTTTAGTGACAGGTGGTTAAGCCACGCAGAGTAGCAAATGTGACAATCTTCTTAAGTGTGATTTTAAGGGCATTTTAATTCAGTTGAGTTAAATGTCTTAGAATTGGATGAAAATTTAATGGTCGATTAAGAAATTGTCAGTGGTGAAACACCAAATATCCTCATTCTAGTTTAGTGACAAGTGGTTAAGCCACGCAGAGTAGCAAATGCGACAATCCTCTTAAGTGTGATTTTAAGGGCATTTTAATTGAGTTGAGTTAAATGTCTTAGAATTGGATGAAAATTTAATGGTCGATTAAGAAATTGTCAGTGGTGAAACACACAACATATTCTCATGTGGTTAAGTCAGAGTGTTAAATGTGACAATCTTCTTAAGGGTGATTTTAAGGGCATTTTAGTTCAGTTCATTATGGGTTTTCAATGTCTTAGAAATTGATGAAAATTTAATGGTCGATTAAGTAATTGTCCATGGTGAAACACACCAAAAATGTGTTATTTTTTATCAAAAAAACTATGTTTTTCTATGTTACAAACACACATTTCTGATCAGCAGGGATTTCCCTCCTCCTGCATCTGGCATCACAGACGCCATCCCTGTTCTGAGCGCGTGCCGCTGTTCTTATTTCCCACAATTCCTTTGGCGGGCGTTCTTTTTTTCCTTACCGGTCGCCATCTTTTTTTTTTATCTTGACATTTTGTGCTAAAAAATGCTCGTTTTTCCACCTTTTGTGTAATTTCGTTTTGTAGTTAAAACACGTTGTTTCGATAACGATCAGGGATGGGTTTCGGGACCTTTTATGTTGTGAAAACAATGTTTTTACCCTCCCAAAATGTCGTTGTTTCGAAAGTCTTAAGTTTTAAAAGCGTGTTTCCGAGGGTAAATATCTTCCGATTTGCCTTTTTTTTTTATCCCCACTTTCTTTTCCCCCTTCTCTTTAAATTAAAACTTAGCTGATAATGGATTCCGCTATAGTTTTTGGCAGCTCCAAATGTGTTTCTCCTCGAATCGCTTCATTTCCTTAAAATGTAAGCATTAAGCCCTTGCTCCTTTTATAGGGCCTAAAACGCTGCTTTTTGACACTCGTTTTAAACACGAACTTGTCTTACGTGTTTCCTGTATTTCACCCTTTTCTTTATCGCCTTCTTTTCTGTCATTTCCTCTCGTTTTAAAGGAAAAAAACTTCGCAAAATTTATACTTTTAAAGAGAAACATTTGATATTTTCACTTATTTACTAAAAGTAAGACTTTGTAAATTTCCAAAATTTTGCTTTTAAAGATTGAAAAATCCTGACTGAAGCCCTTGTTGAATGGATTCCTAACCAGACTTCTAGCAGGCCCCTAAATCCTAACTAGGGTCACTTAGCCTTCAAAAGCACTTATTTGACCCTTAGTGACCCTTTAGTGCTCCATATTCTACAGCAGCTGGGGATAATTTCCTAACGAGATTTGCAAAACCCAAATCCTAACCAGACTTCTTGCAGGCCTCCAAATCCTAACCAGTACTTTTGATGGTCTCCATATCCTAACCAGTAAGTACTCTAAAGGCTTCCAAATCTTTAGCTGCAGGCACCAAAATCCTAACCAGTACTTTTGATGGTCTCCAAAATCCTAACCAGTACTTTTGATGGCCTCCAAATCCTAACCAGTACTTTTGAAGGTCTCCAAATCCTAACCAGTACTCTTGCAGGTCCCCAAAATCCTAACCAGTACTTTTGATGGTCTCCATATCCTAACCAGTACTCTTAAAGGCTTCCAAATCTTTAGCTGCAGGCACCAAAATCCTAACCAGTACTTTTGATGGTCTCCAAATCCTAACCAGTACTTTTGATGGTCTCCAAATCCTAACCAGTACTCTTGATGGCCTCCAAATCCTAACCAGTACTTTTGATGGCCTCCAAATCCTGACCAGTACTTTTGATGGACTCCAAATCCTAACCAGAACTTTTGATGGTCTCCAAATCCTAACCAGTACTCTTGCAGGCCCCAAAATCCTAACCAGGACTTTAGATGGTCTCCAAATCCTAACCAGTACTCTTGATGGTCTCCAAATCCTAACCAGTACTCTTGATGGTCTCCAAATCCTAAGCAGTACTCTTGCAGGCCCCAATATCCTTACCAGTACTTTGATGGTCTCCAAATTCTAACCAGTGATCTTGCAGGTTTCTAAATCCTAACCAGTGATCTTGCAGGCTTCCAAATCCTAACCAGGGCTCTTGATTACTGTTAGCACACTTCCGTCCACTTAACGTTCCCCATCACTTAGTATACCCTTAGTGCTCCCTTAGTACTCGTCCATACTCGCCACTCTTAAGCATCAGAAATGTGTTACTACACCACACCACCATCTCCTCCTCTTTATCCTCTCCTCTCGCACACCCAACCGTATACTCCTTTAACTCCCCAATCGCATAACGCACCTTTTACCCCTCACTTTGAATCTCCCCCTTTTATATCCCCCACCCTCAACCCCCATATCCGATTTATCCCATATATACATGCACTGGAATCCATTGTTCCAACCATCAGAAAGCATCTTAATTACAAAGAACAATTACGCACTTAAGATTAATTTCCAAATGAGTCGTTTACATCATAACGATTGCTGGGGCTGATTTATGTTTATCCCCCTCTTCTCTCTCCTCCTCCTCCTCTTCCCTTTGCCTCCTTCCTCATCAGGAGTAAAATACAAAAGAGGGGGTTGAAACAACGCCTCCTCCTCCTTTTTTGTAATTCTTACTAATTTTTATAATATTTCTAATGGAATCTGGCGTTATTTAAAGGGACCCCTCTTTTCATTATTTCAACCCCCACTTTTATGAATATATATATATGTAGTAGTCGTAGTGACTCGAGGGTATAAAGGGGTTAAAAGTATCCTCGAAATACGATTGGCTGAGGTAACATTTGCAATTTTTGAAACACTTATTCTGTTAGGGCTTATTCCGTTGGGGCTTTTCATGCTGGGGCTTATTGAACCCTTGAGGTTGAGGAGGGATTTTTGAGCCTCCTAAGGATTCTTTTCATTTATGCACGTATGCGAGGATGGGTTAGTCCCAAAGGGGCAAATTGGGTCTGTTTTGGGTCGTTTGGGGCTGTTTTGGGTCGTTTGGGGCTTTTTGGGCCATTGCTCATATATGGCAGGGTCTGTTAAATGGACACGTTTATGTCAACATATGATAGTCCCCGACATATTTATAAGCCGTATATAGTACTTTTAGCCCTTTGTTCAGTGTGCCCTGACAATTTTGGCCCTTTGTTCAGTGTGCCGTGACAATTTCATGTCTTGTTTAGTGTGCCATTGGACCAGATAAAAATAAAAACAGTATTTTAGGACTTGGGGCTTTAAATGGTACAAGTGACAAAAACTGTCTTCCGGTGTTCATTGCGCCATCTTCCAGACCCACTTCCGGTAGGCCTTCATCAGAAATTTCTATTTTCAGAAAGGGCTTTTTGAAGAACGAGCATGAAAAACGAGCATGTGCCAAACGCAACAATGGGAATCGAGTTAAGACCCTGACGAAAAGCTCTCATAAATATTTCCTCACAAGAGGGTCCCTAACTGCGATGATGGTCCCTCCTCCTCCTCCTCTTCCACGAGGGGTCTTTTGATTTACGGCCTCAGATATTTCATCGGGCTTTGTGCTTCTGGAAGCCCTTAAAACATTCATGATGTAGGCGAACCGAAAAGGGCCCTAAATCCAACATCAAATTGATCAAGATTTCTAGGCTTGTGAAAGATTAAAATCAATCTTGGTCAAGGGCATCTGGGGCTGTCATGAAGTTAGGGACCTAATCCTCACCAATGACCATTACTCCTTATGTCCAGATCAAAACATATTTCATCCAAATAACAGCACAATAACAATACAACGAAATAGTGGATTCTGAAAGGGCCTCTTGAAAGGGTCTCTTAAAAGGGCCTCTTAAAATTCCATGGTCAACTTATTGATATGGAATATGTAATGACTTAGGTCATTCTTATTGCTCCAATATTTTAAAGTGTAGATGATTTTTCATACATTCCTGGGTCCCTTGGACTCCAGAGTTGTCCTGGATCTGTGCCCTATTACATCTCCATGTCTTATCAACAATGACCCATAATGTCCTAAGTCTCGTGACTCAAACTGTTGTTTTTTTGTCTGCAGAGGGCAGCACTGGCCGAAAAAGAAGTGAACCAATTGAAAGAGCAACTAACCGCCGCCACGAGGTCCCTTCAGCTGGCTGACCAAATCCAGAAGGCCCCAGATATGGAGCAGGCCATCAGCATACTGACAAGATCCTCTCTGGAGATGGAGTTGGCAGCCAAAGAGAAAGAGGTTAGGACTATGGACACTTGCACACCATTCACTCACTGTTTAGGGCCAAAGGACCCAACATTCGCTACTTGGTTATGGCCGATGGTAACATGTTGCTTTTTTCAGATATCACAACTGGTGAATGACATCCAGCAGCTTCAAACCACAATCAATACGTTGAAAGAGACAAGTGCCTCTCAGGTGAGACTTTTTGGGTCCTTTTGTTTACTTGTTATAAATTTCTGCATGCCCTTGATTCCAGAGTTGTCTTGGATCCTTGACATATCACATCTCGGGACTTTATACATTGACCGTTGATGACACGAGTTTTGTCACAAATTGGTCTCCACGATTTTAATGCGGTCTCAAGTTTTTAATGATTTTTAAAATAAATTTCTGCGAGCCCTTGTTTCCAGAGTTGTCGAGGCTCCTCGACCCGGGTTTTTGGTCTCTCAACGTCCGTAAATTAATCGAGTCGTTGGGCTAATTTCAGATTGCTCAGCTGGAGGAGCAGTTGGAGGAACGGAGCAAAAGGATCCAGAAACTCGAAGAGCGGCTGGACGTGCAACGGGACTACGAAGACATTAAGCAAGAACTCATGTGAGTTTTCCTCTTGCAAACTCCGAGAAATTTGTCTTCGAGACTTCTCGAAACGTCTCGAAAACCCTGGAAACCACTAAAGTTTTGCGTCTTTCTTTTCCCGAAACAGGCACCTGAAATCTACTGAGTTTCGAACTTCCTCCGAAGGGATTTGCAGAAGTCCGAGCAGCAAGACAACCGATAGTTCCTCCCTTCTCAAGAACAAATCCTCCTCCGGCGATGCCAAGACGGCGGGTCCGGACTTCCAGGGTAAATATTCATGTCTGCGCTGGTCTTGTCTCGTATTCCTGCTTTTTTTCCTTTCGGTACCTCGCTCCGGTTTGCTAGTCCTGTTTCTCCCGAGTCTTGTTCAATCCAGCATCTTGATTCCTCGGCTCTTCTTCATTTTTAAAAATTGCAAGAAGATGAATTTGTCCTTAATGATCCGTTAGTTTACCGTTGCCTGTTTCGCATGAGCTTATCTTTCCCCTCCTTCGGAAGTTTTAAAAAGTTGGGAGGACATTTTTTTGTTTTGTTTTTTTCTCGTTTCTTCCTCCAGAGGTCTCTCTATTTTTCCACCTTATCCTCCTCCTCCTCCTCCTTGCCTGCAATGAACGAGTGAGGCGCCCCCTGCGGAAGGTGCCCGCAATTTTTGTTTCTTGAGATTTTCTTCTTCTTTCTTACTAATTCTGCCTTGCCGGTACTTATTTCTTCTTACTCTTTATTATCTACTCCGCAACCATATTTTCATACACTTTTTACTCTTGTCGTTATGCGCCCGTTTCACATCTTCGGCCATTTTGATTCTTGGTTGATAAGGACCTTGGTGCATGCACGGGATTACTCCTTCTGCTAACATAATGTTCTTCGCATATATTTTACGGCATAATCACATTTCGGCAACGCTATGCAAAGTTTGGAGCAACTTTGTGTTTAATTTTTATCCAATTTATCGACTGTAGATGTTGACAGTATTTTAAGAATTTTATTACGAAAGGCTCGGATAATCGGGTTCTACTGTTTCCGCAGTTACATAATTTGATGAAAATAACGTAAATTTTGATAAATCTAAATCTTTAAAAAGGATCTTTGAAGTGCGAGTGTGGTGCCTGACAAAACTGAAGTTGTGCACCGTTAAAGTGTTTGGTCGTATCATCAGCATCATCAAATTTGACTGTAACTTGAGTTACGATCAAATATCCAAGTGTTAAGATTTTTGGTTCTCTGTCAAATTTCGTAAATTTACCGCATCATTTGACCCTTTAAAATAACGGTTGTTATATATCGCTGAAAAAACCAAAACTGAACTGGGCGTTGTTGCACCTTCCTTACAGGGCCGTCGCACTCGGGCCTGCCAGGTCCCGTTCCCGATCCCGGCGCCCCTTACCCTCCTTCCCTGCAGACGGTGGAGTCGTTCGGCTCCCTACTGGGCGAAGAAATAGTGGCGTCTTGGCATCAATGTGAGGTGAAGACACCACCGGAGGACGCTGCGACGCCAGTAGAGGAATCTCCAGCCGCCAGGAACAACAATAACAATAACAACAACAGCAGCAGCATTAGCATCAGCAGCAGCAATAATAACACTGGCAGCGTCGTTGACAGCAAGACACCCTCTCTCCATCAGCAGAGATCATCGCCTCATCCTATTCCTCAGCCACATCAGCAGCCGCATCTACCCAACGGACTGTCGCCTTCCAGCCCCATCACCCTCAAAGAGGAAACCGGCAAGGCTGCGATTAAACCCAACGGCGTGGAGAGGCTGGCGCTGGAGAAGCTGCAGGAGCTGCTACGGCAGAATATCGAGAAGCACGCCAACGACACGCTGAACACTATGAACATCTCGCGGCGAGTGCGGGAGCTGCTGAGCATTCACAACATCGGGCAGCGGTTGTTCGCCAAATACATCCTGGGCCTGTCGCAGGGCACGGTCAGTGAACTGCTCTCCAAGCCCAAGCCGTGGGACAAGCTGACGGAGAAGGGCCGGGACTCCTACCGCAAGATGCACGCATGGGCCTGCGACGATGGCTGCGTCATGGTGCTGAAGTCGCTGGTGCCCCGCAAGGGTAAGCATTGTAGCGTTGAGTGTGGTGGTGGTGTTGGCACTGGTGGAGGTGGCGCTGGCAGCGAGAGCGGCGGCGGCGGCGGTGGTGCGGGTGGCGCCCCCTCCTTCGGACCGCCCTCTCGTCTGCTTCTGGATGGTCAGACATGTGATTTGTCGGACGCTTTGGAATATCACCATCATCATCATCATCGATGGGGATTTTCAGGGAAGGACTCGTCGTCGGGGATTCCCGGATACCACGGAGGTGGAGTCGGCGGCAGCAGCGAGGATCCGGCCACCGAGGAACGCATCGCCATAATACTGAACGAGGCGCAGCAGGCCATGAAGACCAATCCGGGTGGCGCAGGAGCAGGAGGCATCGGAGGACTGTCCTACCACCGCAGGGAAGGCAGCATCCCGGACGACAGGAGCAGCAACGGCAGTGAGGCTTCCAAGCTGGACTCGCCACTTCTGTCGGCAATGGGCCCCAGCAAGGAGCACTACGGAGCGGCCATGGCAGCAGCTGCGGCTGTGGCGGCGGCTAGCGGTCGGAGGGTGCGGAAGTACGAGAACGACGACATCCCGCAGGAGATGGTGGCCAAGATCTACCAAGAAGAGCTGGCCAAGCTGATGGGCAGGACGCTGGAGGACGGAGGAGGCCTGATGTCCGCCGGCGGGCTGCCTTTCACCAAGGACCAGTACCAGAGGACCCAAGAGGAGATCCGGCTGGCGCTCAACGTTTACCACCAGGAGCTCAGTCGGCTGACCGCCCAGCAGATGCAAGCGGAGAATGGGGTGCAGGACCTAAGCCTACCCAAGGGCGAGCGAAGGGACGGACACCAGGGACGTGAGAACGAGAGCGGATCGCCCAACGGTAAACTAGTCAACGGAGGTAAGGACCGCAGTTTTGAAACTATTTTTAACAACCTTAACGGCTCCATACCTGGCAACGTAACACTTGGTGGGAGATCCTTACTTGACTTGGTACCGAATCGTTCGGAATGCATGTGTGCTATTTTTGTGGAATTCAAGTTGAGCATCCAAAGAAGCACTCCTTTAACACTTATTTAAGTAAAACGTCTTACATCTATCAGTTTTAAATGTCGCTATGGGTCGAGCAGGTTGTCTAACTTTGCCTTTATGGACCGCCTTTCAATACGGATGAGGGTTAACACTTTGTTACTCGTCTTCCGCGTCCAGGTTCTCAAGACGATCTGTCGGAGAGGGAGCGGTCGAGGACACCTCGCGAACGAAGCAGCGACTCCCCGCTGCACTCCAAAGTTGATAGTTTACGGCATGCGGGAAGTGCCTTTACTCTCGTCAGACCAAAGAGCGAACCAGGTGAGTTACCGAGTCTTCCTCCTAGAACTTCCCGACGATTCGTCATCCCTGACTCTCGTTGTTTCTCTCTGCGATCCTAGCAGCCGACGAATCAACGAGTCCGGTGTGCACGGCTGCGTCGCCACTTCAGCGGATGCAGTCTATCACCAACTCGCTCATTTCCCAGCCCACCCTGCCCTCGATGCCTTCCCTGCCTCAGAGGCCGCTCAAAGCTGTTCTGCCTCCCATCACGCAGTACCAGTTCGACCAGTATACCAACCTCAACACCGAGGACATCGTCAAGAAGGTGAGTGAACGGATTTATTAGTTGAAAATATTTTCAATATCAGCCGCGGGATCTAGTAGGATTTTAAATCGTGTATTTTTATTCTTTTCTGGAAACAGGTGAAAGAGCAGCTGAGCCAGTTCTCCATCAGCCAGCGCCTGTTCGGTGAGAGTGTCTTGGGCCTGTCGCAGGGGAGCGTCTCGGACCTCCTGGCAAGGCCAAAACCGTGGCACATGCTGACTCAGAAGGGCCGGGAACCGTTCATCAGGATGAAAATCTTCCTGGAGGACGAAAACGCCGTTCACAAACTCGTTGCCAGCCAGTACAAGATAGCGCCGGAGAAGCTCATGCGCACGGGATCCGGATATGGACCTAGCCCACGTGAGTATTACCGCTGCACCAGTGGCCCTTGAAATCAGGTCTTCAGGAGATCCTCCTGGAAAAAATGTGACAAAATTTCAGTCGAGATTTATTATGCCGCAGCAGCTGGAACATCGAAGCATCACTACCCTTCCATGAAAGAGCCAGAGAGTCCAAAGGGTCACCACGGCGGCTATTCGAACAGCCACCATCACCATCATCACCATCACCACCACCAGTCTGGTCATCCTCAGCACCACTCTCACTCGACCACCGTCAACCAGGTGCACCTGCCCAGCCTGATGGCGGCAAGCTCGCCGCAGGACCTCACGCGAGCGTCCATCACCTCGGCAGAGACCGTGTCAGCCGTAGCGGGCAAGAAGGCCAGCAACGCGGCGGCTGCGGCTACCGCGGCCGCTGTCTACAGGGCCGTGTCCCACCTCCAGCCCTCTGTCTACGAGATGGCAGCCCTCACGCAGGATTTGGACACGCAGATGATCACGACCAAGATCAAGGAAACACTTTTGGCCAACAATATCGGGCAGAAGGTGAGGACGAAATTCTGGCTTTGTGATTTTTAAACTCTGTTGCGGTTTGTTTGTGGCGCGAGGCCTTCAACAGTTTTTTTGTGATGTCCACCACAGATATTCGGAGAGGCTGTCTTAGGATTATCTCAGGGTTCTGTAAGCGAGCTTCTCTCCAAACCAAAACCGTGGCACATGTTGAGCATCAAGGGCCGGGAGCCGTTCATAAGGATGCAGTTGTGGCTTAGCGACCCTCACAACGTTGACCGGCTGCAAGCCCTGAAAAACGAAAGGCGGGAAGGTAATGTCGTCGTGATCTTTAAGCCGTGCATCTCTGAATTGTCAAGTGTTCCATTCTTGTTTAGTGTACTAAAATGTCCTGTTGTGTTGTCCTTTTCCTGTAGCCAACAAGAGGCGACGCAGCACAGTGGAGTACCTGGAAGGCATGGAGACCTTGGAGAACAACAACCACATTCACCACGGCAACGGCTCCCTGCTGAATCCTAGTCCGATCGGCTCGGCCCCCAAGAAGCCCAGGGTGCTATTCTCCGAAGAGCAGAAGGAAGCGCTACGCATCGCCTTCGCCCTCGACCCTTATCCCAGCACCAACACGATCGACTTCCTGGCCCAGGAGCTGGGCCTCACAAACCGCACCATCACAAACTGGTTCCACAACCACCGCATGCGTCTTAAGCAGCAGGTGCCGCACAACGCGGCATTAGGATCCTCGCCTCGGGGCGGCGGCTCCGGCAGCGGGGACGAGGTGGCGATGGCTGCTGCGGCGGCTGCCGCCAACGGGCGGGAGGGATCGACTTTCGACCCTGGCCACTTCCGAGCCCTGCTCAACCAGCGGCTGATCGAGATGCAGAAGGAAAAGAGCGGCATGATGGCCGGCGGTCTTGGAGCAGGGGGAGGATGCACCGTCATGCCCTACTCTTACTACAGTAACTCGTCCTCGCCTCTTAGCGGCCTGGACCTCAGCGTGTCCTCTTCGTGTCACGGCCTGATGCACGTTAAACGCGAACCGCGGGACCTGGAGGTGGACAGCAACCTCAGCTGCGACTACAACGACGATAACGACTCTGACAGCTCCTCCAAAGAGCAGAGCTACACGCCCGGCAGCGCTGCCGGCAGGCTGGGAAGCGTCGATCCTGGCGGCATTGGCAGCGACCAGCCATCTAGGCGCCAGACGCACGGCTCGAGCTCCAGGAGGAAGCCGGCGGCGCCGCAGTGGGTCAACCCCGGCTGGGATGCCGAGGAAGACATGGGCACAAACGACCTGATGGACGACGACGACGAGGAAGAGGATGACGAGAAGAGCGACGACGGCGAAGCAATGGAAGTGGAGGAGGAAGTGCGGCTTGGCAGCAGCGGCAAGAGAACGGAGGTGATCATCAACGGAGTGTGTGTGAGACAGACCAGCGACTTTGACCTGCCCTCGCACGACGAGGAGGAGGAGACGGTGCGGGTGGAACCGGCACCGGCGCCGGACCATGAGTCCTCCTCGGCCTCCTCGGCCCACCCGCCTCCACCGCCGAGAGTGGCTTCGGCGGCTCTGTCGTCGTCGTCGCCGCATCGGGGAGGCTCGGGCAGCTCCTCGCCCATGATGGCCGACCGAGCGGGTTCGGCAGGGGCGTGTTGCTCTAACGAGGACGGCGAGTCTGCCGGACTGCCCAGCCCGTGCGGAGGGGACGGCATCGATGGCAGGGGCAGAGGCAGGAGTTGCGGAAGCTTCACGCGGGACTCGGAGGAGGACGAGTCGAACAGGGAGCGGATGGCCAACATCGAGAGGCTGGAGAAGTCGCTGCACGATCAGGAGGAAAGCTGGGAGGAGGCGGCCGAGGAGGACGAAGAAGTCACGGCTGCCAACGAGGAGCGACAGAGCAGCATCGAGAAGCTGGAACAGAGGATACGCAAGGAGGAGGCCGAGGACTGGGAGTTCTGACTACCGTGCCCACCTCCCCGGAAAACGCGGGTTTGATTTTTTTTCTCACGCTCTTCGGACCGTTCCGAAGCGGCAACGAGAGACACTTCTCTCCGGTGAGGCTCTGGCCTTCGGCTCCAGAGGCGGCTTCCCCTTCTTTACCTCCTTTTGCCGGAAGGTTGTTTTCGAAGCAATTCGCGCAATGTCGGACACATCTCGGTTTTGGCAAATTTCTTCTGCTACTGTACACCACGACTTCTCCTTCTACTCGTAACTTCTTCTTCCCCACCGGGCGGCGAACGCCAACGCCACACCCGAGCATCGAGCAGCAACGAACAACGACGTGGCTTCGGCGGCAGCCCCGTCGTAGAAAAACCAAAAAAAGGCGGCAACGCAGCAGCAGCAGCAAGCATCACAAATAACGTACTGTTTTATATTTTTGTAATTTTAATCGTATTTTAGCAGCAGCAGCAGCAGCAGCATCGCGAGTTGTTGACTTGTAATGCCACCACTTGCTCCAGTCTCTGGCAGGCGAGCAAAGGGGCACGGGAGGAAGAGGCAGCGGCAAAAGGGCAAAAACGGTTCGCGAACCCGTCGCCCGCTAGCCCGGCGGCCGTCTTGGAGCACCGCAGGAAAACCCTGCCCTCTCTCCTCCCAAGCGCATACGCTCGCTATCGAGAAGCTTCCCGAGGATTCGGTTGCCTTGACTCGACGATCTTCTCCTGCTGCTCCCCTCATCTGGTCTCGCAAACCCTCCCGTGTCCGTATTTTGACCCCTCTCTCCTCCACACCTCACAAATTCCCCGACTCTCGGACACAACGAAGTCATCCCGGATGCAGAACAAAGACACGAAAAGCCGAAACGGAAAAAAGAATATGTACAGCGAAAGGATATCCCCGTCGCACACATCGAAAGGGGCCTGGACGTACGGGTCCCGAAAGACCTTCCCCCAAAGAGGACAAAAGTACCATCGAATTTCCGGTTGCATTTATAAGTGTTTTTATTTTTCTTCCACGAGCTTTTTACTCGTTGCGGTTCTTTTGGCTCGCGGAGCGTTACGTGTCAGTCCCTTATGCACGAAAGCGATGGATCGGTTAAGATGGTCCTAAAGTCGATGCTCCCGAAATTGCAAAGCCGTGTTACGGTTTTTGGGAAATCGAGTTTTGGTAAACTATTTCCCAAGACAAAACCTGCGTACTCTGGACACTTTTGCCTGCTTTTGCGTCACTCGCTGTCGACTTTAAGGACCACCTTATCGGCTATCGGGAAACTCGAATCGCGGTCCCAGAGGCCGCTTCAAAGAACCATCGAAGCATATTTTACGAGCAAGGTTTTCTCCCCGCGTATTAATATTATTTTGTATAATCTCGCCGTCTGTGATTTTTTTATATTATATATAAGAACATCTTTCTCACGCTCCTCCCGAAGGACCCAAACCCACCTTGTTTTTGACCTTTGTTCACCCCGGACATTCTCCTTTCCCCTGGTGGTTAGGACCGAGCGCTGCAGCATATTTTTTATTATTGTTATTATTCCTATTTATGGTTTTAATATCTTCGAAGCGAGGCTCGAACGCAACGTGCCCTTTCCCCAACTCCCGCATCGACCCATCCCCGCTGCTTTCGGTCACGTGTAGCGATACGTCGACGAGCGAAAAACCCGTGTTTTTTAATCGTGGCAATTGATTTTTAATTTTGTGCGCGGGCTGTCGGGTGGTTCCACCGCTCGTTGGACCTTTGAACCGTTTTGGGACTTCGGACGTTTCCGCGACAACCTTAACGAGTTTTATAATGTGTTTTTAAACGTATGTAAATATGTTGTTAAGTGCATTGAAAAATTTTTAACAAGATGTTTCGAAACAAAATTTTGTTTCGCAACATGTGCCGAAATGTTTTATAAGGTCGAGAAATATAAAAATGTATCTCGAAATGTTCGTGAGGCTGTATCGCAACATATATAGGCCGTGTTTTGCGATACGTTAAAACACGGTTTTACATACGGTGAAATGGGTCCTTCAACGGTCCAACCGTGCGGTGGCGCCATCCGACGTCCGATGTGCCGCTGAATGATTTTTTTTCGTAACTTATTTTCCGTCCTAATATTATTGCTATTATTATTATTATTATTATTATTATTATTATTATTATTATTACGATTGTCATCATCTTGTAATTTATTACGTAGCTTGTTCCTTTTGTGCATTTTTTTTCACAAAGCTAATATTGGATATTTTTCTCGGCTATGGCCTTGTTCCCTCACCTCCCTTTGGTACCTACCAAAACTACGGTAAAATGTTGAACTGGATATGCAGTATTTCAAATTTTTATTAGCGCAATATCAATTAAATATCGACTTATAACATTTGCAAAACTTACCTCGGAGGTTTCCACGAGGCTTGCATCAAATTTTATTTACAACAGACGAAATTAAAGGCCGAGACTCCACAAAAGGATATCGGGAAATTTTTGTACAACAATATTAATTTAAAAAATGACAATATAAATGAATTTTATGAAATATCGATAAATGCTGATACTAGTTTTGATTAAAAGTCCTTGAAAGGGTCCACGAGAGTACTTAGACCATATTTTGAAATACTGTCATATGGATCTTGGGCTCGAGATCCTTTCTTCCCGGTGAAATGTAGACAAGAGACTTGTAAAGTGTCTCGAGACTCCCGTAAAACTGAATTTTGAAAAACTGATGTACGGATCTCCAAAATAATGTTTTAAAAATGCATTTTGCCGTGGTTTAAACATGGAAAAAACGCATCGTTTCCCTTGTGCCCTAGCCGAAAAACGTTTCGAGTCCTGTTTTGATAACTATTTACGAACGATTTTTTCTTGATTATCGGGACGTGAGTTTGTGAGATTTTAGTTGTTTTCTCTCGTGTGCGTAATATCTCTTCGCTATCCCATTTGCTCAACCCCGGGTTTGCCTTCGTACCGAAACTTGTCCCTTTTTTCCACATCTTCTTCTACTAAAAACAATCCCAGATCTGTTGAATTTCTCGACTGTGGCGTTCAATTGTCTTTCATCGCTGCAATTCACGTTTTTTTGCACAATATCGGTCCTAAACTCGATGAGCGGTCATAATAATCCACGATTTTATCTTTTATTTTAATTTTTGCAGATTCGAGAGCTTTTTACGAGTTTTTTCCGCATCGCCGTAAGTTTCGGGAATCCTCGAATATATTTTTCTCCCACCCCATATCCGGAAATTCGGTGACTCGTAAGGGATTTTACCTCTTATGCCGTACTTTTGATGTGATATACAAACATTGTTTTTTCTCACCTCCTTTTCCGGTTATTCGGCGTTGTGTTCTCTACGTGTGCCCGTTGTCCTCCGTCGTAAGGACGGTTGGAAGAACGGTCTCTTGACGGTGAACGAGTCCTTGCCATTGGAAGTCCGAAGGACCGTCTCCTGACCGTGAGCGAGTCTTTGCCGTTGAAAGTCCAAAGGGCCGGTTCTTCGTCGTTGTAAGACCGTCTTTGCTGTGAACGTCAGGCTTTCGGCAAGTTTTGGGTCCTTAGGGAGCCTACTTAATAATAAGCAATATGCAATCAATAACTTTGTTTTCATGCCCTTTACCCGAGCCTTCCTTGTCCTAATCCTCACTTTGAAACGTGATTTTTGGACGGTGGATCCTCTCGCGTGTCCGGAGCGTGTCTTCGCATCCTGTGTCCGAATGTCCGAAACTCCTCAAACACCTCCTTTCGCTCTTCTCTTCTCGATCAAAACTTTTTGCTCGTCTTTCTTCTCCAATTGTCGCTGTCGTGGAAAAAAATCTTTTGTCGATCATTGTCCGGATGCCTTAATCGTCGTTAGTGAACATGGAATTTTTTCAATCTACTTTTTTATATCATTAACTATTTTTAACTCGTCGTTTTAAGAAAACTTTCTCTTTTTCTCTTTCCGCTCTAGATGTCGTCGTCTTAGGTCCGTTTACCTCTTTCGGTGCCTGTGTCCTTATTGAGTCGTTAACTTTTCCCGAGTTGCGAATCGCGGTTTACGAATTTGTTTAACCTTTCGTTACGTTCGAGAATAAGGTCCGCCGCTAAATTGTTTAAAAATTTCCTCCCCTCGCTCTCGCACTCCGATATCTGCCAAATACTGTAAATTAAGGTTCATATATGCATTAAAGTATGCAAGTGGGAGTTTTTGGGGATTGTATATAAAACAGTCGGATAGGCCAGTCTTAGAACGGGGTTAACACGTGTCTTCGGATACGAACAACGGACGTTTTTTTTTTCTTCTGTTTTTCGGTCCTTGCACCCCCGGCCAATATGCCCTTTGGGTTTCCGAATTTGCAATAAGATACCCATGATGCATAGCTTGACGACAGCTCCCAAATACGTGTACGTAAATAATCCCGTGCCAGGGTGGCTTTCGATCTCCGAAAGAAAGCGATTTTTTTAACTTTTGGGGCCCTTTTGACGACGGGGTCCTAACGCGATAGTCTTCGGGACGTGGGCCGAAGAACCACCTCCCGCTTGTTTAACTTTTCCGATTGGTTTTCTCTTCCTTAAGGTGATCGCGGTGGTTTGCCGCCGGTGCCGAAGAGCCCCTAACAAACTTAAATGCGAGTGAAATAAGGCCCACGTGTTTCTTGTGGAAGTATTAGGGCAGAACCGAATTTGGGGCTTTCGAGGTTTAATTTTGAGAAGTAACCAATGAAAGACCTAACAAGACAAGGCATTTCCAGTTAGACTATTGAGTCCACTGAGACTGAAAACATTTCTAAGATGGCTAACAGGACCTAAAAGTATTTCCAAAATGGTCTCCAGGACCTAAATCCCTTGTTTTCTACGGTTACATTTTAAGATTCATCACCTAAAGCCCCAAAGTCGGTCTTGTCTTGCCACTTTTTCAAACTGCCCTTACCAGGATCTTGGTAATGCACCGAGATGGACTGCGGCTCCGTGTAGCTCTTCGGTCGGCGAGCCTGCGGCTGTGATAAAGATGGGCGGTTATCCGCAGGATGCAACCTTAAGATTATTTGCTGTGATACAAAGTTAGCTGCTCCACGATTGGCTGCAGGTTTCAGTTTTGACGAATGGCATTATTTCTCGTCTTCATCTCGTCCTCATCTTTCTGTTTTTTCTCTCTTCGGCAGGTTTTCGCAAATCTCTGTTTTGAAATCCCGTTTTTAATCGTGTTCGTTAACCGATCTGTAATTTAATAGCTGTTTGCTTCCTTTTTTGGCCTCCTGTTTCTAGCCCTTTGCCCGGTCCGTTGTCCGTTTGATGACCATCCGTGGACCTAGTCCCCGTTTTTGTTCCGAGCCGCACACACGCTCCTGTTTGATCGTTGTTTTTAACCCGATGCTAACCGAAAGTGATCATTGTTTCGCTCTAGTTTGTGTTGCAAGTTTGTAATTGGCTTTTCTTTCCGTAAAGTTCTTCCGTAATGGCCATCGTTACGTCCTCGGTCTGGAAGGCTACGTTTCTGTAGTTTATTGAAGTGCCTCCACTGGAATTTCGGTTAACTGTTTTGCACCGTTGGTTTTTCGTGTACTCGAAAGGTTTCTGCGAGAATCTTCTTACGAGTTTACCAAATTGTTACATCTTGGACGTTCTTCCTGCTGCTACAATTCCAGAGGAACTTTTTCAAAGTCCTTGATGAGCTTCTCGTTTTCTTTAAAGAACATGCCAGGAGTCTTGAAGGACATTACAAGATCCTTGAATGACAAGTTATTGCTCTTGCAGAACACGGAAATGCCTCGAAGAGCAATGTCTTGCAAAACATGCCTCGATATCCTTGACAGGATCTTTGAAGAATGCCACAAGGACCTTTAGAAAGCCCTTGAAAAATAGAGCGAGTCATTCATGGACATTCTTGAGGTTCTTGAAGAACACTGCAAGATCCTCGCTCCTGCATGTTCTTTTAACGATTGTCTCGCAGTAAACCCAAAGGACTCGGATTTCTTACGGTTACCGAGAAGATCGTTGATAGAGGTCACGGAATCTTCCTTTCTTTTGCTCAAACGGGCCCTATACGGTGTCTCAACAATCCCGGTGCTCCTTCTGCCTTGGCGGAGGAGATAACGCTACCTTGCATCAGAGGTTGTCGCTTTGTAGATTTCAAATTTTTGCTCATCGAAGGTCCGGAGAAAATGCCATTCTTTACGTTAAGTTTGCTTCTTTCTTTTCTTGGCGAGTTTGCAAAACAGGGTTTTCGTTGGACGTTGTGTCAAACTTTCGTCGGAGTGTCGGTGGGGCGTGTGTTGCGAACATTGACGATAAGCGAGTGTTTGAAAAATTGTCATCGTCCCCTTCTCACCCCAAAACTTTTTTAAATCGATTACTGGAAAATTTACAAAAAAATAAAAATATGGTACGCTATCTTACGAGTCTTACGACTCTTTCGATCTTACGAGTTTCAGTGTTTTTTCTCAGAATTTCTCCTTCTATTTCATCATCTCGTCTCCGCGGCGCTGCTGCGTTACGGCTTTTTACCTCGTGAGTCTAGAATAGTGTTTTTCCGTAAATTTTTCTCTTTGAAAGTTTTTAAATATCCGAACCCCGTTGACGGTTCACGCTTGGAGGAGAAATGATGGTTTTTCCTCGAGGAGGGGAAAAAGTTTATTCTCGTTTTTTTCTCCCCTCTTCAGTCATGTTCTTCTTCTTCCTCTTCTTAATACGGATTTTCAGCAATAGCCGTTGATAAGTTGTTTTGTGAAATTTTTGTGAAATTTCAGATGACTGCAACGTGTTTCGATACGTTACATTTTTTGCTTAATACTCCTGTTTTATTAAACTAATTTAAATTATTAGATTCGCGTTTGCCTTGGCTGTGCATCTGAATGCGGGGCTCTTGACGAGTGTCTCCGGGATTTCCAGAATCCGGAAGTTTCCGGAGGAACTCGGGAATAGCCGTGTACTTCTGTCCTTCTTCGGTTCTGTCCTTCTCTGGCTGATGTTTCGATGAAATTCTAGTTTGCGGTTTTCGTGGGTTTTTAAACGTTTTTTCTTTCCCCTCGCGTTGGGGGAAAAACAATCTCTCTGTTTGTACAATAATAATACGTTTTATTCTGAGAAACTTGTAAAATCTACGAGTTTCTAGATTTTTATCGACAGTTTTTTCTTCCGACTGGTTTTTAACGGAACCGCTGCCGCCGCGCTTGTATAAAAATAAGAAAAATCTCTCCTTTTTCTTCTCGTGTTTTACCTCCGCGAAAGTTTTTTCCTTCGATTAATAATCATCTATTGTTTTGAATCTCCCAAATCTCCCAATTTTTACCTTCCCACCTTTTTAGCAACTAATAACTCGCTTCGAAAGGCCCGTAGAGATTCTGACTCGTCTCGATGCCGGAGCGCCGTTGCGTGTCCACGGATGGCGCTGGCGGTCGGCGAGATTACCCTAGCTCCACCTGCGGCTGCAAACCTTGCTTCAACCTTGCAGGAACCTTTATCAACCAACAACGGTCCAATGCCGTTAATTCGTTTTGACCAACGGACGGCGCTGAAAGCCGGCACGATACCGCTTTATCGAACGGTTCTCGGCGCCATCTGTGGACATTTGTAACAAAAGTCAACGGTAACTGCCTACGGCGCTCCAGCAAGACGGCGTCAGATGTCTTTGCAAACCTTTTCCCCCACCCCCATTTCCAACCCACGAAAACTTTTTTCAGTATTAGATCAAATAGGAAATCGTACTTTTTTCCATTCAAGTCTCTCAAAAAGTCCAAAAAAAAAATATTTTTTCAATGATTGCTAAGTCGCTCTTTTCCTCTTCTTCAAAGGTCTTCTTCAAAGGACTTAAGAAAAAAAGATGAGCTCGTACTAACAGGAAGTCTTTTTTGTTTTAGTTTTTGAGTGTTTTTCAGTTTTTTTGGTTTGTTGAGTGTGTTTTATTTGTGTTTTTCGTACTGATGAATGAATGAGGTTGTTATATTTGCTGTGGGCCAGTAATATTTTATCTAAGCCTTTTTATTAATCCTTTTTATCCCTTCCAAAGCCTTTTTTCACCTTTAACCTCCATCCTGATTACCCCCAATCCTTTGTAAATGTCCCCACCTTTTCCCAATTTTGATTTTTCTATTTAAATATTATAAATGCAGTTGTCGGATATTGTTTTTTTTTTCTCGATAACTGCAAAAAAGCAATACGATTTTTTTTGTTTTTGTACCCCTTTGACCTCTTGATTCCCTTCCCTTTGACCCCGTGTCCACTTTGACCCCTCCTTGATGAGTACTACTCGATGAATACTTAAGTTTGTATTTAAAAAATGCCAACAACTTCCTGCTGGTACTTTCTCATTGTGCATTTCATCTCCACTTTCTCTTGTATATATTTATACTCATATCATTGTAAGCTGGTTTCAGATTTTTAAATTAAAGGATTACTTCCGGTATTTCCCTGTAATTATAATTCTCGACTCTCATTTACCTGTTTGGTTTTTTACAGATTCTCGGTAAGATTTTGATTAAGTAGCTGAAATGTGTGGTGGTGCGTTCTCTCGTAAACGGAAAACTTCCCAACCTGAGTACTTTCTGGATGGTGTTCAACTCGCTGTCGTTGATACTGTCAA
>JAUJYV010001113.1:0-21806 GCA_033995625.1 Ophyiulus pilosus
ATCTTGTTTGTTCTGGCGAAATTTAAGGATGTTTACTTATTTTCTTTACCTTGTTCCTCTCATTTAGAATGTATCGCTCAAACATTAATAAAAATCCTGTTCTTATCAGCTTAACATCTGATACTTCCCTCATGTAGGGAATACAATGTTAAATTGGTTTTTGGAAATAGTGGGGTGTTGGGGCTTGCTCCTTCCCTGCCACAGGTTGACCTGACATTGCAGTATAGTCAGGTTTGGCCCAACTAAATAAAATCAAATTTCAGAAGTAATCACTGGAAATGTACCTCACACGTGAGATTCGTTACCAACGAACTTTTCAGTGGTAACAATTTGATGGTCGTTTGTTATAAATCATCAATTTGTCAAAAGGTTTTGCCAATACACGTCAGGCAAACAAAGATTTATGATGACGGAATTTTAAAAGTTTCACGTGTTACATAGCTACGTCAGGTTTTTTTGCCTGACTACTTGATTTTTCGAAATCCTACCATTATTTTGGGGTGCTATGAGATACAGTAAGGGCGTTTTCTTCAAGACGTTGTATTGTTCCATTTACAAATATGCTTCTCTCGAATGAAAGTTGTTTACATCTTTTATCGTCGATTACCGTATCCGTCCAACAATTTTGCACGTCCTGATAAATGTATAAATAACACAGCTGTAAATTTTATTCCTTAGTTGTATATTCTTTATATTATAAATGTGTTTGCCTATTGTTGTTTTCAGTAAATTGAAAAGATTGTAAGAGATTTTGTTTTTAAAATCATAGTTTTTTTCTATTGATGCTACTAAAATTAATGAGCGTCTTAATACTGATGATGTTTAACTGATGAAATACGGTAATTTATATGCGTGTATTGAACTAATAAACCATCAAATAGTATCAAACGTGTAAGCCCCATCCTACATTGAGGAATTACAATGTTTAATTGATTTTTGGAAGTAGGAGGGTCGACCTGACACTGCACTGCAGTTCTGGTTCTGCATCACCTGGTGGCTTTATATCAGCCTTGTGCATGGCTTTTTAAGTATAGATATCTATGATATTGAAGTTCAAAAACGGTATTTAAAATGCAGCAACCTTCGCTGGATAATTAAGCGGAAAATTCGTGGGAGATTTTTTTTTGTAGATAAAACTAGGCGGCCACGCCTAGCAGCCTGCACCCCACGACCTCCGTTAAATTTTAAATGTTAAACCTGTTAAGAATTTCCATTTTCTGTTCCCCTGCCCACAGTACCGAGCTGCATTCGCCGCCAGAAGAAGCAATTATTTCGAGTATTTGTTTTTTATCCATCTTTTTCTTTCTCACTTAACCCAAGACTTATTTAAGGATTTCCATTTGTTCGTGGCACGAAACTCGTCACTAATCTTTTTCGAGCATCTCCTCGACTTATCTGTTACTGATTTTCTCCCATTTTTTTTTCTTCTCTTTCTATCTTTTCGTTATCCACGCCAGAATGGACGGAAGAAGCGGTTTCCAAAGCAGAGATTCTACGGCTAATATATCAAGGAAGGTTTCTCCATGGCAACGTCACGCTAGGAGGTGAGTACACTAGAATTTCTTGAAAAAGATTAGTTGTTTTCAAAGTTTTTTTTCTCTTGCAGCCCCTGATGATGCTCTCCAGAGGCTGGCCACTATAATCGCTTTTTGAGCAATCAACCCGTTTAGGATGTGTATGGTAGTAGTGACACTTGCCCCCCCAAAGAAAATATGGTTTTTGCCTCGCTGCGGCTACCCTACGATGAAATGATAGCGGGGAAGTATTTGCTCGCCGCAGAGGGTACGAGAAGGGTTTTGTAAGCTAAGAATTCTCCAAGAGTAGCTTTCTCAGGGTTTTGCATGTTCCCCAGGCTCGATTCTATCTCTAAATCAGATTCTGTCCGCTCAAAGTGCTTGAGGTGCAGTTTTTTTTACTCCTGATTCTGTTTATTTGTAGCCAAGAAAGTTTTTGTACAAAAAAATATCGATACATTGATTTAAAATAGCTGTTTCAGTGTAGCGTCCATTTTTCACTCTTCGTACACGGTTTTAAAATTTTGGTAGAGAAACATCCAAGTTGTGTTGAAAATTTCCACGTTTTTATGCTACCATTTCAAACTATGCAATGACACTAGAAATGTGACAAAACACTTTGTAATAATCAGTGTACCGACATTGTAGTCGTTCAAAATCTTGTACAGGTAGTGCAGCTTAGTTAAGCTTTTAAATTTAACGTTTTTGTCCACTTTAAAACGAAAGAATAAAGTTAAAACAATTTCATGCATCACGAATATTATTGTATTGCAAACTGCACTTAAACTTAATTAGGCACAATCTTTTAGACTCGCAGTTGCAATGATTATTGTAATATCTCACCTCTTGGAAACATATAGACAACTGGTAAAACAATTTCCGGTAAATCTTCAACAAATCTGGAATAAAACCAGTGGAGTACCTTAGAAAACCGTAGTACCGTAGACGCCATTTTGGGAGCCAGACAAGTGTGAGTTCTTACATATCCAATAACTTCAGCTCAGGACATTATTTATGCATTTCCAAATGGCAACAGTGCAATTGTCAAAGTAGGCGAGCGAGTCACTATCCATGGTCGAGCCAAACTGCCATCCCTCAACTGGAGAGGATATTAAACTAGGTCCTGTCTTCCTCATCTGTCACTCCCCAAATGGCGACCACGAAGCAATTTTTCTTCTGAGGGCTACAGATTGGCTTTGCGATTGATTTCTGGATAAAAAACTAGGCCTTTCACACCTTCTAAAAATGGTTTCTCTTGCAGAAACTTCATTACGATAAAACAAGTTTTGCTAACGTTTGACTTAAATTTTTCAAAGTTGCTTGAAACATTATAGTCAATTCTCCTACCAGTGATACCTATCATCGCAACCAAAATTATAGCCAATATTGCATTTCCACTGCAGTAAAAGTATTGTTTGACTGCCATGTGCATTTGTTGCAGTTGCAAAACCACTGCAAATGGAAGTAGATAATCTTTGTTATTTCGTTTCGTAAAACGGGAAATATCGCAGTTAAAGGTATAGTTAAGCTTCAGTTTATTTTCTGCCGATAACATTGGCACCCCTTCCTCTTCCGCTCTCGGTGTGTGTTTTTTCCCTTCCCGAAGGGCAAACTTGAATAAGGCGATGTTTATTTCTTCAGTAAGTTCAGTGGATCAATTCCTCGCAAATTCCCGTTCAAGCTCACCCAAAAATCCTCGGAATCGATGACTGCGATAGACGCGAGCCAAATAGGGTCGTTCGGGAGCCACTTCGGAACCGATACCGTGAATTGCAAGTATCGGCATTGCTCGGAAGTGCATCTGGGTGATAGGAAAAAGCGCTGCCGAGGCCTCGGTTCATCCATTTTGCGCAAATTTCGCGAATTTAAATTTGGTTGGGTTAGAAAACGAGCGAGATGATTTGTTCGGAGCTCTCGCAGATGGCGTCTGCCACTTTTAAGTGGCTCTTATTCCCTGGCGAGGACGAAAAAACAGCAAACGACAAAAAATAATCGTTTTAAAGGCATTGAACTTTTTCACCATTAGCCTGTGTGGTTCCTGGGCGGAATTCAATTCAAAATGCACTTCCTCGTGTGATTTGAGGCCATCCTTGATTTTTAGTAACTAAATTTGGATCGCGCTCAGCGGCATTAATGCAGGGGAAAAGGGACAAGGCTGAACAAGGCTTTGCAGGGAAAGGAGAAGGGAGAAGAAAAATAGTTGAAGGGGTGTGTACACTATGATGGAAACGCTAGCTGCAGATTCATATTTCTCTTTATGGGGAAAAGCAATGGAAACGTTTTGCTAAAGCACCACTTAAAGATTTGTTAAAATGCAGTGGAGTCTCGATTATCATCAGAGTTAATTCAGATGTTGGTGCAAATTGCATTTTAAAATTAATTGTAAAAATGTTTATGCTTTGTTATCAATTTTAAACTTTTGATGTTACAAAAACATGGGAAATTACACATTTGAGTTTGTTTGGTTGTAGATTTAATAAATGCTAATAAATACAAATACTGTATGCATTTTAGGAGCAAAATTGTAAAACAGTATTGTTTAAAAAGGCGGGGGTTCTACTGAAATGTTTGTCGAGTGACACTGTTAAGAAAACACAGCGACAAAATAATGAATCCAAAAACCTTCTCTGGATATTTGCTTCATCATCCTCTTAAGTCCAAAAAAACTTACCTGAAACTGACAAAATTGCTTCAGAGCGTGTTACAGTTTTTGTATAAGCTATTTTTGTCACTGCTCCAATGACGATTAAGATAGTTCCGTTTTGCTAATGCCCCTCCACTTTTGGTAGTGGCCTGTTTGTCAGATTAAGTTGGCATGTCATTTTTAATGGTGCTCACCATTCATGTCCCTAGATGATGGCTGCAAACCTATCATCATGTCATACAAACAGAAAGTGGTCCAAAAAAATAGTAGAAAAAATTGGTTGTGAAAAGACATCACAGAGGCAAGCAAACCAGGGGTGCAATGTAAAATGTTGCCTGCGAGTTGAAATGCAAAACTGTGCCGTTGGGGGTTCCTAAATCCTTTCCCTGAACTTTTAATTTTTTTGTAAATTTCTGTGTGAAAAAATGTGTTCCCCAATTAACTAGTTTTCCTTATTTCTTGACAGCCCGCAATGCATTTTAAGTTTTTACTATATTATAAATTAATATTAATGTTAGTAAACGTGGGAAAAGGTTCAAAATGATGCACATCAAACTGGAACATGCAGTTTAACGAGCAATGTTTGAAATTGTTTTCAAATTTCTCACATTAGTATGCAAAAGTATTAAAACCAGAACCCTTTCCACCCGTTTTTTTAATTCGTTTTATAAACGAACTAAGAAAACACTATTAAAATAATATCTTCTTTTAATTAATGTAATAGAATCAATCTTTTTATATTCGGCAGAAGGTTTCACCAAAAATACAGTATTTCAGTAATATTTGACATGTATGAAATTAATATTTAACAATTGAATCATTATTCTCATTTCTTCGGTTATATACAACCTTGTCAAATTCCGGAAACTGGAAACAACCAACAAAGTCTCAAATTTGGATTTATCCTAAATGCTTTTGCAATCTACTGTATTTAATAAGTGCGACAGAAGAGGAAGTTACCAATAATGTTATCTTTTATGCAAATATAAACATATGTTTAAGGCATAATTACACGAACTTGATTATGAGTTAGTTGTTGATCTTTTTATTTGGTTGGTCTACCTTAATCGCAACCAAAGCATTTTTATGTTCGCTAGAGCAGATCCTGAATAATTTGAATCTACCATATACATTGTGTCGTTGATATAGGATGATTTGTTCACTTCTACAGGAATTTCCTGGTTTAGTGACCACGCGGCGTTTTGGATTTCTCGTTTTTAACAAATTTTCCCACCTAGCTACCGACAACATCCTGAACGGGTTGGTTGCACTTGCGAAGTCGCTTTTGTCGCTGCTCGACGACCGCGGGGTTGTGCACGATTTCCTCTGTCGTCCTTAAATTAATGCTGCTTTTTTTTCTTTTCTCTTTTTATGCTTCGCAGCCCTGGGTTTACCAGCTGGCAAGACCACAGTCATGCATCTAGTACCCCGTGAAAATCTACCAGAACCGAATTCTCAAGGTGAGCAGAAGTAACGAAAAGAAGAAAAAAAATGTCGAGCAAAATACGCACGTAGTTTGATAAATGCTAATTAGTTGTCCTTTTGGTGAGCTTGTTTTTGGCAAGCTTTTCGTAGTCCCAGGTGTAATTCTGGCATGACGTAAAACCACCGGGGTAATATGGATATCTGGTAAAGTGGCACGGGCCTATGTCTTCAGCTGTTTCAAAGAAGCATTTGGGCAGAGCAACAGCCTCAAAAATTAATCCGTAACAAAAAAGATTCCCCTATATAGCTTTTCTGCAACATGTATCTAGAGGGAATCTTTGAAGGATATATTTTAAAAGTCTAAATGTGTATCAGCCCTCGTTTTGTTTTGCAATGTGCGGATGGTTTACAAATTTCGATGTTCGGGTTGTGTGCTTGCGGCATTGTTTTTGTTACTTTCCCGGCATTTTTGGAAACTGGGCTCAAAAATACAGTGCCAAACGAGATGTCTAAAAAGGAATGTATGGCCAAACTGTTTATGTGACCTTATTTTCTCAAATCTTTCTCAAAATATTTTTTCTCTCTTTTAGTGCATGCCTGAAATTTTTGGGAAACCTACTTATAGCCAGATTTGATAAACAATATATAAAAAAAGTCGAAACATTTGCCAAGTTCGTTTTTGAGGCTCTGTTTAAACCCCCCGAAGTTTTCACAAACCCAAAACTTTAATATTTTTCGTAATTATATTGTATTTTAATAATGCTATTATTGGAACAGAATCTTCTGTTTTTGTTGCGTTCAAGTGTAGCGCAGCACGCATGGCCAAAAAACGTTTTATTTAAAATGCTTTTAATTAATTTTCCTTTGTACTAATTGCAAATAAGAGGGCTGTTCAACAACTAGCTAATTAGACCTCGCATTTCAAAGTTTAGTCAAATAATACAAACATTTATATTAAACCATGATTTCGGCACATTTCAACCGATGTGAGGACAGTGTGACTGACATGAGGTGCATTGAGGTTGTATTGGATTGTTTTGACTTGGAGGGAAATTATGTGCTTGCTAACTAATCAAACGTTTCTTGATACAATTCCAGATCAAAGACAGAAGAGTAAAAACGGTAGTAGCGGCTGCTGCAGCTCAAGTTGTTCAATACTATAGAAGGATGGCCGGCGGCTGCAGCGATACCTGCAGCACGGTCCCCACCACTGTAAATAGATGTACATCCACGCGCTATTCGGGAATGACGGAGGCAAACGCCACCTGGTGGCACCGCCGACGCTACAACAGAAATAGTTTGAAAGTGAAACACCGGTGGCATCACTGATCTCCGCCGGCGTTTAATCCACGAGCTGGCCACCCGGGAGCGTCCCAAGGATTTCCCCGTAAAGCAAAAACACTCGACACCCACGTACACCGTATTTTATCTAGTTACACGACGCATTGAGCTGCCATTGTTTTCCCCTTTCTCTGTCTCTCGCAAATACTCTCCCCACTGTTCCCACTTACGCTGCTTTGACGTCGGGGGTTTTACGGAGACGATCGAGGCTGGACTCTTGGGGAACGAGCCGGAAAAAGGACCGCGAAACGGAACAAGTGCATCTTATATTTTTTTTTCTAGCAAACATTCCTGATGTACAGGAAGAGGCGGCGGCAGCGGAGACGGTCAAGCGGTGACTCTTAGGGACGTGACTGGTGGGAAAGGTGCCAAATTATTCGCGTGTGACGGCGAGGATTGACGGACGAAAGCCCCGGAACTAGCAGGGAGATGCCGGCGAATCTCAACGTGCCATCACACCGGTTGGCTGTTTGACGGATTTGCTCGTAACGGCGCCGAAAATTCAGGAATTACCAAAATTCCGTTTACTACGTGAACCTCTTTTCGATGCACGTCTTTCCGGTTCTCGAAATCCTACCGTGAATCCCGAAATATCACGGCGTTGGACGTTTGCATCGGGAGATTGTCCGGTCGTACGTTGCAATTCGGTCATTGTTTGGAATATCGCAGCTTTAAAACAGGGATCGTCTTTATTATTCGGATACTTGTTTTGCACGTTAAAAGAGGAAAATCAACCCTCCAATGACCACATCTCGTTTCAGTTTGGTTAAAAATTGTACAAGCTCCTATACCGTGCATGCCGAAATCCTTTCGAGTGAAAAAGTTAGTGTTTGCCGCGTTTTGTTGGATGTATAAACTCGTCGTGCTATTTTTGTGTTTTGATTATGGCACGGCGAGCTTTTCTTCAACACCACGAAGCAAACCTTTACAAATATTTACTCGATAATGCGAAAGTACTTCGTAAAGACCAAAGCCACATGCATTGCTTTAATAAAACAGCCTTCGAGGGTCCTTTGTGGGTCCGAGACCCTGTTCGGGGATGGAAGTTTCTTTAAATTGAGCCAGCATAGACGAGGCAGATCCGCAGGATCGTTCCTTGGCAGGTCCTAGGTCGCCCCTGTGTGTTTTCGTCTGCACATAATCAATTTTGATTATAGTTTTTTTGGGTTTTTTGCAAAAAAAAATTGCCAGTTTTTAACTGCATGAGAATCAAGAAATTTACAAAAGGTATCGTCATTAATGTCTTTAGAAACAAAACCGAAATCGGGAAAATCTTTCGCTATTACATTTTTTTTTTTTTTTTTAAATATCGCCACAAAATTACAGGCTTAAATATTGACGTGTTTTGTTTAAACAAGAAATGTGAATAATTTCAAGTTTCTGATTTATTATTATTATTATTATTATTATTATTATGAAAACGCAAAAAAAGATGGTGTTTTATATACATAAATGAAATTTATGGCCATCATTTTTCTGTTAAATTTTTGAAAATGAATGTCTCAATCTTGCTGAACGTAGGTTAGCAAGGCACGTCAGATTGGACAAATCAGACTGGTGAAAGATTTTAGACCTTTAGTGCACGATGACATTTCTGTAATTTTTTTAAATTGCAGATGCTTATTTAACCAAGAGTTACTGATAGATTTTATTCTTAATTAAAAATGGAGCTTTGATGTTCATAATCGTAATACGGATTAATATCGAATTTGTCATTCGTGGCATGGCCTGTAATACGTATCACGACAAAGTTGAGCCTTAATTCAAAGGATTACCTAAATTTGGTTTGGTTGACACTTATTAAATTGCTGCTGTTCCAAACTTCCCAGAACATGTTTCATAACGTAAATCAAATACCTGCAATGCTTAAAAGTTGGAAAAATAATCCCTTTTTAATAAATTATGTTGTTGAAAAATTCATTTTCCAAATTAACTTTAAAAAATGTCAGGAAATAAGCCTATGTGAAAATAATTCAAACTGCGTCATTTCAAATTATTTCTGTAAATATATTTTTTTTCTTTCTAAGTACGTGAACCAATTTAAATATTTGAACAAATCGACAGTTTTGACTTGAGTTAAAATGGGAGTACCTTTCAATGTTCTTTTTCTCTTTGCAGATAGTTTTTTAAATTTTAATTCAGCGCCATTTGTGAATTTGGTGATGCTTGCGGAAAGAGAACCCTATCGTTAAGGGACATATTTGCCCTGTTGAAAACACCCCACTCTAGAAATGTACTATTACGGGCTTCACACAGCGCCATCAGTGTCCATTTTTAAGAATCCCGATCTGCAATACACTTTCAAAGCGAGGAGATTTTCGATTTTGAAAGGTATTTTGAAACTTCTGGACCGCGTTCAGAAGCACAGGCGTTGATACGATACCGATAAAAACTTCAGGAAGTAGTTCGTCGGCAGCTAGACGCCATTTTGTGCGGTTAGTCTCGCATACGATTTAATTTACTCCCGTCAGTGATGTTTGTTTCGTCTTTGCTAGGAGGTCAAAGTTCTCTGCTCCGAGATTGAATTTTGTATTTGTTTCCCTCGTCCCGAGTAAGTGATGCCGAGAGTGTGTGGTGAGTGAGTGCTGACTGTGATGCAGTTTTAACGGTTTCTGTTTTAAGGTGAGCGAGATGGCCGACCGGAGTCGTTTAGCAGCGCAATCTATTATCAAATGTACGATAATGAGTATTTTAGCAGTGGCATGCCAGCCGATTAAGTAACGGTTTAGCCCCATATTGTTTCACGGCGATCTTGTACGTCGCTATCTCTATCTCTTCTCTCGATTGAATGGAATGCTGTACATTTGTCATTTTACTAACGTATCGACTTTTATTTTCTGCCACTTGTCACCACTCGTGTCTATAATAAAAAGTTCCATGAAAATCGATAAGGAGGACTCGTTGCCTGTTTTTTTTATCCTCTTCTCACAGTAAAGAAAGGCCCCTTATTATGTAACTTCACATTAGCGCCCATTAGCAAATTGTATATTTATGTTATTAAGTGTGTATAATTATGTATATTTATAGTGTTTGTAATTTTAAGTAATGCCGTAATATATATTGCATTTAACTGTAAATTATAAACCAAATTACAGTGTATAACACTTTGTAACATGATTTGAATTATGTTCTACAATTTTAAATACAGAGTTTCGAATCACCCAACTCTACGAGCAATAGATTGGACCTACTTGTTTAGTTTTTGAGCGATGACTTCATTGTTTTTGTAAAGCTTTTCAATAGATATCCGAAACCAAACAAATATTTTGAAATTGTTTTTGGAATATTTCCGTAAATGACATCATGATGTGTTTACGAGCAGTTTTTAGATTTCACCGGCCTTGATTTGCACTTAATTGGATTTGCATTATTTCCTCGAAGGATTATTTTGCTATCGTTTTATTTCTGAAATTATTGAGCTGTTTAGATGATTCCCTACACAAAAGCACATCTTTTAGTGCAGAATTTTATTATAATGTTTGTCCTCGTAAGCATGACCTGTGGTCGAGGGCTTTATTTCAAGGTTGATTTTGTTGAGGTTTTTGATTAACAGTATCAGATTTTCATTCAATGCCAGCGATTGAACGTGTGTTGTTTATGTTTGGCTCTGATCACGTCATAAATAATTCATAATCATGCGGTTTCAGGTATGTGCGGTTGATCAGCTAGTCTGGGCACGTTGTGAATCATTTATTTTATTATTTTGTTGCTTGTCAGATTTTATGGGTGGAAATCCTGTATCGTGAAAGAACGGATTTGACATGTGACCATATGAGCAAGCCATTTCGGAGATTTTACCTTCAGATATTTATCGATAAATTCGTAAGCAAACACATATCATATTAAAATATGCGTTTTATTAAAATTTATTTTTCAAAAATTTTGATTTCTGTTCAATGATGGCGCTGCGTAATTTGTATATTTCAGACTATATTGCGCATGCAATGCCATCTTTTGATCAAAACTCAAACCTCGCAATCACACAAAAATGCACATTTGCATTTTCTTTCTGATTTTCTTTGCAATTTTCTAATAATTTTAGATAAGTTTTTAAATGGCATTCGGTTATTTTCTCTATTTATTTATTTTTATCGATTTAATCATTGAACTTAAGTTCCAATTTATCACGCAGCGTTATCTGAAGTACCAAACAGAATAACTATGATAAAATAATTTTAATGTATATTTTTCTTTTGAATTGTTCTATCTTGTCACCGAAAAGTGTTGTCTAAACCATTATTATGACGTGTCAGAAAAAAAATAACAGCATTTTTTCAGTTGGGAGGGAAAAATAATGCCACCGATTGCTACAAGTTTTTGAGCAACTCGACATTGCAATTTTATATTTTACGGAGCCCTGAAAGTACCAAGCGTATGTAAATATAATATATCTATCCTTGTCAAGTTTCCAGTCGAGATCCACCCTCCAAGCTCAGTTGAAATTGGTCGTTCCAAATAGGCGTGCTGCGGACTCCGTACATGGCCGTTCAAGGGCTCCGTATTTTGCCTTTCCCGGACTCCGTATTTTCGTAAATTAAGGCGCGCTTTAGGTATGTAGAATATTGTTTTTAACATATTTGTCATTGATTCTCGCTAAACAAATGTTTAATGTCAATGAAAACGATGCACTGTGTACTGGAAAAGGAACAAAAGTGTTGAATAGTTTGATCTAATTGAATAGGTAATTTCACGTATTGGCTGTAAACAGCTTTAGGTGGTTGGAATGCCATGCTATGCCTATGGCATTCCAATAATCAATAATAATAATACTCCAGCCGCCAAAGGCTATTCAGCCAACAACGTGAAGATTCCTAGTGTCTCATACGAATATGTAAATAAATTGTATTTACAGTAATTCAGTAAGTGTTACTTGCGCACCTCTTTATGCTACCAAAACAGTATAAGCAACTTGTTGAGGCACGTTCGAAAGTGTAGTTAGGGTCATTCAGAAAAAAGTAATCAAAATTTCCCAATCACCATTGTTTCATTCCTTACACAAATGAAAGCTCACTGACGTCCCCAATAGTTTTTAAGTGCGTAAATTGGTCCTGAGATCTTAGAACCTTTTCAGAGATCTCAGGATCTCAGGACTGTTGAAGTAAAATTGTATGCTAGTTCCACCTTCCATGTCCAGTCTGTTAATAGAATCAGTAGATTTGGAATTTTCATAGCGTAAATAATCTTACACAAATTCAACAGTTGATGAAGCTGGATGTTATTACAATCTTAAGCGCGTAAGATGAAAGATAGAAAGTATGTGTCATCGCTTAATTGAGAAATAACTATTATTTATTTATCCAGATGTTACTTTTGTGCTTGTAGATCAAACTGAATATATTTTAAAATGGCTGCATTGGACAAACTAAGTATCATGGGTGTGCGTAGTTTTTCGCCACGTGAAGAGCAGTGTATCCAGTTCTTTAATCCGCTGACGCTCATTCTAGGTCCCAATGGGACAGGCAAAACGGTACGATCAGGCCGGATCATTTTAACAATTTCATATAGAGGCTGTGTGGTTGTTTAATATTTAAAAAATATTAAGCATGAATTTATTAAAAATATGTCATTTCGTTTCTGATTCACTAAAACTTGTTTACTGATTTTACAAATTCTCAACATTTAGTAATTTTAAATTAAAATCTCCGTTTTGTTATTTTTTTGTAACACTGAGCCAATTGATGCATTTTTTGAAGATCTATTTTAATATGCCTGTCACTAGATTACTTCTGAACATTGGTGTTTATTATTTTTCAGTCAATTATTGAATCGTTGAGATACGTGACCACTGGCGATATGCCACCTAACTGCATGCGGTCTGGGGCCTTCATACACGACCCAAAGGTAACTGACAATTTCATGCGGCTCATCACGTTCCAGATCTGTTCCAGATATTTGCTCCAACTTTTATAATTTTTCCAACATAGAATTTTTAAACTGTTTTACCATCGTGCTTAGAGGGTTTATGACTTGTTTTGTAGTAGAACTGGAGGATTGAAACCATAAAGTAATGAATTTATTTTAGCTTGCTAAAGAATCTGAAGTAAAAGCCCGAATACAATTGAAATTTACCAGCATTCGAGGCAAAGATGTGGTGGTTACCAGAGCTTGTCGTGGTACCCAGAAAGTGAGTCAACACTCGATTATTTATGTTTCATCAAAATCATTATTATTTATGTGAATTTGTGTATTAAAATACTCTAGGCCAAGACTGTTTCATTTAGTTCTTTGGATGGGACAATTAAGACAACAAACGATGATGGAAAGGTTGGTTAAAAGTATATTTATATATGAATTTCTGAGTTACAAATTACAAATTTAAAAAAAAAATGATAACGATTTGATAATTTATTAGCAAGAATATCACTTTCTGCTTTGTTTTATTTATAATGATGTATTAGTTTTTTATATAGTTTCATTTTACATAATATAATTTCAAATAATTTCTGTTTTTTGTGAATTCTGCAGGTGGTTAGCATCAGTTCTAAATGCACGGAATTGGACAGGGAGGTGTGTTTAATTACTGATTTAATTTCTATCTTTAAATTGAAGTGCACATTTAAATTTCTATTTCAAGGCTTGAACCATCTTTTAATTTTTCAATTTTCAGATGGTTTCTCATTTAGGCGTTTCAAAGGCGATTCTAAATAATGTAGTGTTTTGCCATCAAGAAGATTCAAACTGGTTTGTTAATATAAATGTCATTGTGCAATATTGGATTTTATTGCCAAGATGATGAGCAGCGTCTCCATTCATTTTTGAAGGCCGCTGGACGATGCAAAAACGTTGAAGGAAAAATTTGATGAAATATTTTCTGCAACACGCTACATTAAAGCGTTGGACAACATGCAAGCTCTCAGATTAGACCGCGTGAGTCAACTTTACATCAGGATTGAATTGGGTTCGAGATCTTTAGGTCTTGCAGAAAAATCCATTTAAAAAATATATTTTCAGGATAAAATTTTAAAACTTTGCAAAACTGAATTGGTGTACCTTGAGCAGAACAAACATCAAGCTATAGAGGTAGGTGATGCTTATTTCTTGAATAATAAAGTATATATTACAATATTATCATGTATTTTTTACATGATTTAGAAATTAAATATCCGTTTCATAATCTGTTGAATTATCGAATTTTCCAAAACTTTTATGAATAAACTTCAAATCTTATGCTTTTGAAAACCGAATCTTATAAAATTAAAACGCAAGCATTTGCTTTATATCTCGTTAATATATTTTAAGCACGAATAAAACGGTTTTAAACCTTATTTTTTTCAATGTCAATGATATGAGCTAGGGATTTGGAATTCTTGTGAATTTTTCATGATTGTAAATTGTAACGGTTAATTTCATGTATTCGATGCAGTTGCAAACGGAATTGGAGAAGGTGGAGACACGGTTAATAGTTTCTAAGGACCAAGTTAAAAGTATCGAAGAGCTATTGAAGCCTATTGTTGTAAAAAAACTTATTATACATAGATTTGTTGTTGTTGATTGACTGGCTCTATAAGTGTACCATAAAAAGTTGTTTCTTTTTTGTAGATACGATTAAATGAACTTCGTAGAAAAGAGACAAAGATTCAAGACATTGAAACTAACCTTAGTAAGATTAACATTTCTACTTTTCTATTTTTTTCAAATTTTGTTTCAATTTTCTAAGTTTAAATGTTATGAATTAGCACGAAAGGAGACGGAATTGAAAATGGAAGACAAAGCATGCCAAGATTTGGCCAAGAGCATTGGGGAAGTTTATACAGGAACTACAGCTGAACTTGTTCAACAATTAAGAAATTTTGCTCGACAGTTGGAAGAAAAAAGGAACGAGAAAGAAGATGTAAGTACAGAGGATAGTGTAGTAAAGCTAAGTTACTCGATAGTTTTTCGCAGTTATCAATGGCGAGAATTGTTTAGACTGGATTACCGTTAAGATTAATTGACTAAAAATATTGAAATAGAAAAATAGAATGAAAATTTTAGATTTTTAGTATTGTATTTGGGTATTTTCAGGTAAAGCAAAGTTTACTTCGATTGAGAGCTGAAGAGGATAAACTCGTGGCAAAAAGATCGGACATGTTGATGCGTTTGGGAAAATTGCAAACGGAAATGGAAGTGAGTTTCGTTATTATGCAAAAAAGAAATTAATTGCATGATGCCATGACATGATTTAATTAATTATTATTGTTTTTACTTAGCAACACAAGGAAATAGTAAAAAAGAGAGATACATTAGCCAGATCAAAATGCGAAAAATACCAACTTGGAGGTAGGATATCTGATTTTGTGTAATTTCTCAACTTTTTCTGATTATATTGTATGCAATTTAATCTTCATCTTTTAGTTACTCTCAGCAGTGGTCAGCTCACAAGCGAAAAAATTCGACTTATCCAAACAGAATTGGAAAGAAAACTGGAGCTGATGCAACACGATCAAAGACAGTTAAAGGTTAGATGTTAATTATTTTCTTCATTATTCTTAAATTTGCATATAATTTATAGCAATGTTATTATTAAAATAATATTTTCATTATTTATCATTTCCAGAATGATTTCTTAGAACAGGAGAAGACCGCCCAAGGAAAGTTAAATGATTTACGTGAATCCAAGACAAAGTATCAAACGATGGAATCGACCAAAAACAAGCAAATAGTAAGTCCGTACATGTCAGGATTTAAAAAAAAGTTTGGTGAAAACTACACTTACAAATGTTACCTGCACCTTAAGTTATTTGGAAATTATGTTTCTAGAGGGTGAGTGTGCTTTTCATGTAATTTATTGTATTTAGATCGATAATCAGAGAGAACTTCGTTCGATTAACAACGACCTTATTCAAGTCGAAGCATCTGCTTCCAGATTACAAATCGTTGAAGCTGAACTGAAGAGAAAGGTGAGATTTGAACTGTACCTTCTTAACTTGAGGCTCTAGAGTTTTTTTAAGTTTAGATATGTGGTATTCATTTTAAATTTTTGAATAAAGGAGCGAGACCTCCAGACCGCTTTAGGGGAACTAGATGCGGTAGCATTGCAAGCTGAAATTGCTAACTCGGAACGGGAAATATCGACTTTGGATCAAAAAATCAGAAAGCTCGAGTAAGTTAAATTGTCTATCAACATTATTACTTTTTATTACCGTGAAGGAAAAGCCACAAAATTTGCGTTAACCTTCTTTTATGTTATTTCAGCACTGAAATGATGAATTTGCACACACATGCCAAAGGCCAAGCAGAATTGGAAGTAGCCAAGAAGGAAAAAGCGACAAAGGAGGAAACTATTAAGAAATTGTAAGTGAAACAGTAAAAAATAATTGCTGGAAATATGCCCGACAGAAATGCTGTTTAAGAACAAAAATCCACTCTACGATTTAAGCGTTTTAAAAAATTGTCCTTTATAGGGTTTTTTTAAAATAATGTCCTTTATAGTTTTTTTTTAAAAATAATGAATGTTTATTTTGTATCACACATAGTTAGGATAATCTGTGTCTACTGTATTATTGTTATGCTACGTGTAAAACATGTATAACATTCCATTTTACCATGTTATTCAGGAAATCTAAGCATGAAGACTCTTTGAAGCATTTGTTAGGAAACGTCCCACAAGAGGGCATCTGCAATGCCATTGATCATTTTAACAGGTAATTTTGAGGACAGTTAATTGTTTCAATATTCTGTTTGCAAATTTAATTCATTTCGTTTGCTCAGATTTTTCTATCTCCACCAGGCAGCTTTCCCGAGAAATAAATGACTTGCGCAGTCGCAGAGAGAAGTTGCTTTCTCAAAATGCCACTTGTGAGTCGGATAGGAAATCAAAAATGTAAGCATTTTAAATTAAGACATTGTTGTTTTGAGATGGAAACGAAGGCCTACAATATAACATCTTTTAACTTCTATTAGGCAGGAATTGCAAAGAAAAGAAGCAGATCTTAGAGGTGAGTCAGAAGCGTTATTTAATTTCAAAGCTAAACAAAAATCTGCCGCTATTTTCTTCTTTCTACGTGGAATGAGACTTAAATTAAACTTTAGTAATGTTTTGAATTTAGATTCTGAGGAGAAGCTCTTTCAAGCTTGTGGGAGCAAAAGTCTGGAGTCTGTGCTTAAGACTTCACAAAATTTAATAACGAATCTGCAAGAGTAAGTCTGCAGAAATTGCCAAGTTAACGCCCTTCAATACTAACACTTATGCATTAATTATGATCGGATGAATATTTTAGGGAAAGCGGATCAGTTACCGGAACCAAGTACCTTTACAGCAAGTTTCTTGACAAGATAAAGCAACCTGAACCTTGTTGCCCTCTTTGCCATCGTGATTTTGCCGATCCGCAAGACATCGACGAACTTGTGAATGAGGTACGTTTTTCTTCTATTGATCTCATATTTAAATAATTTCATTATCTTTTGTGTTTTGGATAGTTTGAAAAATGTTGGTGGGATAGTGGTAACCCTATCAACCTTTCATTTTGGGGACCTGGGTTCAATTCCCGGGTCGGCTACCATGACTGTGGTTTTCGGGGTTTTCCACAGTTGTTTTCAGGCTATTTCCATGATAGCTTCTCTAAAAATCGGCATGCGACAGTGCTCCTTGCTCTCTTCATTTCTATAATAAATTACCAAAATAATACAAATCCAGAAACTATAATCCCAACAAATATCTCGTTCAACCTTTTTAGCTTTCTACTAAGCTGAACCTACTTCCAATTGAAGTAGAAACTAAGAAAAAGGCTCTTGCAGACCAACAGGAGAAGTATAATGAATTGTTGCTGATGAGACACGTGGAAAAAACTGTATGTCAATTTTAATTCTACACTTTGATTTTTTATTGTATGTGTACAGAAGAGCGTAATATAATTTATTTTACAGAAAAACTCCTTGTCCGCTAAAGAAATTCCTGAGCTGAAATCAAAAATTGAAACCTTGGGGAGGGATACAGAAAAACTGAGAACCGAACTAGCGGAGGTATTCTTTCGTTTGTTTTTAACATTTGAGTAAATAATGTGGTTTCGACTGAATTATTGTGTCGGCATTTTCTTAAACAAAGGTGGACGAATTACTGATGTTCAAGCAAGTAGACGAATCTTCCATAAAAAACATGCATTCCGACTTGAGCTTGATCGATCAAAACATTTCCGATCTGAAAAGGGTCGAGAAACGGATTGTGCAAGTCACAAAGTTGGTTGGCGGAGGTATGCTGTTGGGAAATTTCTTTCCAGTCTTCTGATCGTTTCATTAATTTTGCGCGTATGTATAATAAAGTTAATATATTTTTCTGTTTTCAGAAAGCATTCGATCTTTGGCAGAAGTGAGTCAAGAGAAATTGGATTTACAGAAAAATTCGTGAGTGCACTCTCTTGATATTACAAGAAAACTCGATTGAATTGGTCTAAGAACACGCAATGTGTTGTTTAGCGATAATCTGCAGGGCATCTTCAAAAATAAACAGCAAAAGTTGAGCGACTACCAGGAACAAACTCAAGCTCTCCAAGCAGAGGTGAATAAACTGGGGGCCGAACAAGTCCAAATCTCTCGCGATGTTCAGAAAATAACGCAGCTGGAAAATCGCAAAGTGGAGCTGGGAAACAACAACACAGCTCTTCGACGAGATATTGACGATATCAAATCAAAACTGATGCCATTTGAGGTATGTACCTGTTGGTTTTTATTTGTTAGTGATAAAATTTAAATATATTTTATGGTTTAACCAAATTGAAGTGTTGTCCCGTTGTCATTTTGTAGAACCCCGTTAAACGGAAACACACTAATCTGAAATTCCAATTTGGAAAATTTAGAAAGTCAAAATAGGTTAGGTAAACAAATACGATATTAGGAACTGTAAAATGGATACTAATTGAAGCAAAAATTATTCCCAAAACGACGATACTGTATAAGCACAGAAAACACGTGAAACATATGTTTAGATCTGAAATTTTGCTAATTTGAACAGGTCCCAGGCCCAATGTTATGCCGTTACCCTCTTTAATGTTTTTTTTGTGCCAAAAATTATGCCGACTGGATGAAGTCATAATATTAAATCATAACTTGATTCTTTTATTTTACAGAACGATATAAAAGAACTAGAAAAAGAGAAGGAGGAAATCTCAAATCAGAAGGATAAGGCTTTAGAAGAAGCACAAAAAGTATACAACGAAGTCAATAATGCAAGGGGGAACATAGTTAACTATCACACTGAAGTCACAAGGTATTAAGGACTCTGAAACTCTGCAACCAAATACGCTTCATTCTTTTTAATTTGCCGTATTTGCGATTTAAAGGTTTCTCGATAGTCAAAGGCCAGAACTTCTTCAGAAATGTCAGAAGGAGTTGGAAGAAACCGACGAGAAGATGAAGAAAGATGCCGAGAGGAGCCAAACATTAAACGAGAAATATCGGCAGTTGAATGAAGATCTAAGCGGTCAAGAGGTTATTTTACTTCCTTTTTAAACATTTCTTTTTACAAAATCTGAATGCCGTTTTTAATCATCTGCATTGTTTAATATCATTCGTTACAGATAAAAGTGATAGATTTGCAAAACAACAAAAAATATAGAGGGAAGAAAGAGACCGTGGATAACATAAAACAAGAAGTCACAGATTTGAAAAATAGCCTCGGCGGTTTGGACCGTAACACTTTGCAAACGTAATTACTATAATGGATCTGAATGTGCCCATCGTCAATTACTAAATTTAGCATAATCTAAACCTCAAAACAATTTTCATCTTCTTTTCAGAGAGAAAGCCAGATTACAAAAGAAAGAAAAACAATTCGAATCTGAGGTAAATAACATTTCACAGATTTTTTTTTATATTGGCCTGTTTTTAAAAATGTGTTTGCATTTATCGATAAGTCGATACAAACATAATCTTGGGGATTTTTTTATTGTTGGATTTTTCAGCGTAGTAATGCCGCTGGTCAGCAAAATGAATTGGAGGACAGGATTGGGAAATTGCGGGAATATTTACAAGAGCCGAAATATCGTGATGCCGAGAAGTTGCACAAAGAAAAACTGATCGATGCAACGGTAGGTATTCTTTGCTAGCTTATTTGTTTACTTGTTTACTCGTTCACTTTGCTCACAACTGAATTTACGTTTTACAGACTACCAAATTTATCAGCAGCGACTTGAGGAAATACTCGGCCGTTTTAGATTCGTAAGTTCCTTCGCAAATTATTTTACATGAATTAACTTCTTTTCATCGGTATAAAATATTCGTAAAATTCTGCTTAAACGTGTTTTCTTCAGTGCCATCATGCAGTATCACACCCAAAAGATGAAGGAAATCAATAAAATAATCAGTGAACTGTGGGCAAAGACTTACAGGGGAACTGGTCAGTTGCTAAATAATTTGCTATGCAATACATCCTCGAAAATCAAATTCTTGTATAAAAATGTGTAATCTCGGTGTTTTTTTCTCCCAGATGTGGATTATATTGCAATAAAATCCAATATCGAGGAGGTCCAGAATAACCCAGGTGTCAAAAGAAGGAAAAAATACGACTATAGAGTGAGTGCTGTTTTTCAGTAAAAGTATTGCCAACAAAATCTTTTTTTGATAATTTAGTTTCTAAGGTGTTTAAATCATAATTACAGTTAGTATCAAAATCAAAACTGGTGTTTTTCAAAACTTTTTATGTTTTATAAAAAAATCTGGTGAAA
This sequence comes from Ophyiulus pilosus, assembly GCA_033995625.1. Taxonomy (NCBI): domain Eukaryota; kingdom Metazoa; phylum Arthropoda; class Diplopoda; order Julida; family Julidae; genus Ophyiulus; species Ophyiulus pilosus. The sequence goes on from JAUJYV010001113.1 coordinate 20,562, forward strand.
ATCTAGCGTGTTGACCCCAGTGTTCCTGTTATTTTTAGAGATATTTATTCATATTTAGATAATTATAAATCTGTGGAATCAATTTCATCGATAATTAATATTTTGTGTCCAATATTTTAGGTTGTGATGGGCAAAGGAGATGTCGAGTACGACATGAGGGGCCGTTGCAGTGCGGGACAAAAGGTTGGTTAATATTGCATATTATTTATGAAATTACACTACTCACAAAACAGTATATATACGTATATAGCGCATGTGTCATAAATTTAATTTAGAACTTTTTGTATTAGATTTATTTATACTTCAGCAGTGTTCTTAGGATTTTTTTAATAGCTGAATTTGCAGACAAGTCACTCTAGTGAATTGATATTTGTCTGGTTACAATTTCTGAGGCAAACACTGTTCATAAAGTAATATTTCTCATCAAGGTCTTGGCTTCTCTAATCATTCGTCTGGCTTTGGCGGAAACATTTTGCTTGAATTGTAACATTTTGGCGCTGGACGAACCCACGACCAACCTAGATCACGATAACATCGAGGGTCTGGCCGAAGCTTTATCAGAGTAAGGAATCCAGCTTTATAGTTTAAACCGTTAGACCGAGATTTTGCCGTCTTTCTTGTTTCAAGTTGTCGTTGTTCTTCATTGCGAGATTTTCTTTCGATTTAGCCTCATAAAAATGCGCTCGGAGCAACATAATTTCCAATTGATAGTGATTACTCATGACGAAGATTTTGTGGAGAGATTGGGTAGAACGGAATTTGTTGACTACTATTGGAAAGTAGGGAAGAATGAAAGGTAAGGGAAACGACTTTTTAACATGAATGAATTTTTGATAGTCACACTTGATTTATTTTGTAAAAATGCTGATATTAATCATTATTTACCATATCGGAAATTCAAATTTATATAAAATGAAAGTCAGGAAAATGTATTACTTGCTTTTGCAGCATTTCGGAAAAGTTGGGAATTATACTTGAAATTTATGTTACACAACATTTAATAGGGAAATTTCCTGTCGAGGACGGGGAAAATTCCGTTAACCTGAAATATCCGATATAAAACCAACAACATTTTTTTGTATTTCTTACTCTAGAAATTTGTTTGACCTCTTTGGAAACATATTGTTGACTTGGTTGTGGGATGGGAGGTGGTTGAAAATTTATGTTAACATGTACAGTCGATTCCGCTTAATCTGGACACATCCGGCGGAGGCGTTTTGCCCCGATTAGGCGGCTGCCCAGAAT
>JAUJYV010001114.1:0-21793 GCA_033995625.1 Ophyiulus pilosus
TACTGTCCGGATTTGTTCTTGACAATTTGGCCCTAATAAATGGCTGCCCAGATTAACCAGTGTCCAGATAAAGCGGATTCGACTGTACTGAATTTTTGCAAAAACTAGAATGATCATGATAAACGAAATACTGTATGGTTTTCAACAGGTAGTACGAAATGAGGTTTGGTTAAGAATTGCTGGCTGTCTCAAAACTGCCCTTTTGGACAGTTCTTTCCGCTGCAGTACCAAGGTTTATGCGAATTCACTTGTGCTTACTTGTAATGTAAAGCAGAGTTAGGCAATTGTACTCATGAGTAGGATTACTAATTACGATTGCGGTGGAATCATGCACACTCTATTGTAATAAGTAGAGTACACGTAATCAGTAAGCATATGAAATGAGTAATCAACCTAGGGCAAATATGTACTCAAGAGCAGAAGTACCGTTTACGAGTACCCGTGGAATCATACTCCATAGTATGAGTAGTATTGTATCAGATTTTGGTAATCGGTACTCAGATCCATGAGTACTGATTACTGAGTAGTACGGAGGATTACAAAACCATTGTGTAGGGAACTCTGTTTATTTTAAACACCGTCGGTTTTATTACGAGCAGAAACAATTAAAATTTTAAAATCATAATGAATACATGAGGACGCAAAATAAACCCTGTTATTAATTAGCAAAATCTTAATAATTAAAGGGGAAAAAAGAACAGAACATCCGATAACAAAAGGATCATAAGTATAGAAACGTAAAAATTACGATAGATTCATGTTAGCTTTTAGGATGACCCTCATTTAGAGGCACTTATTTTCGTTACTCAAATTACTCAATTACTTATTTAAAAGTACTTCTAGGTATTTGTACTCGATTACTACATCGATACTCAATTTCAGATTACGTTAATACTCGAGGACATTTGTAATCACCCATTGTGAGTACATTTTTGTAATCGAGTACTTTGTACACGTTTTGAGTACATTTGCATTAAAAAGTGCATTAATTTTGAGGGATTCCTAAGAGGGCGTAACTTGTACTATATCACATAGGGATATAGTTCAAAGCACTGTCATGTGGCGTTGGGACCGTGTACTTTGGACTTGGGAAAAATACTTTTGTACAATTTGTATTCGGTATTCTTTTACTCTTTACTCAAATTCATTCAATGTACTCAATTACTGGCCAACGTAAAGTAATTTCAGCAAATCTTAACTTTTGTTGTCTGCCAGTCATTACATCAAAAACATTGGCTGATCGGTAATATCTCACTTTATCTTTTTCAGAGACGTTTCCGGCAACACCATCTTGGATTGACAAGCCTTACTTCCAATCGGCTGGTCATCATTCCATGCTAAGGGTCATCAACATGGAAACATGTGTCACAGGAACGCGTGCAACTGCGTCTTGGAAGCCAAAGAGGAGAAAGTCAAAGAAACCATAACACTGTTTGAGGGCAAGAAGACGCAGTAGGACCTTCGTTGTCCACTTATTTTTCATTTAAAAATATCTCGAGACGCCTGTTAAGTTAAACGATGTCTTAAGATTTTAGCTATCATTGGGCAATGTCATAAGACAATAACTGCGGAAGATTCTGTAACACCGTTACAGTGCATTAATACAGAGATCTGCTAGTGACTAAACTTAGCGTAGTGGAATGGAGATTCCGCAACCGCCCCCGGTTGACCACAAGGTCTACCTTATCGTTTCCGTCGCCTTCGCCACTGTCTCCTTCTTCATCAATGCCATCCAGCTGGTAGCGCTGGTGTATCACGATCTGCTGCAGAATGTGCGCAATATTCTGCTGTTTAATCAGGCCATCGCAGGACTGGTAACCACTTTCACGGTGGTTTACCCCATCAAACTGGTCACTGGTCAGCACCCAAGTCATTGGCACGACCCTTCCGAACCGGACTTCTTTAACGACTTCTCCATCTGTCTGTCGCTTGCCTCGGGCCTTTTCCTTCTGGCCATCTTCCTGACGCTGACCAACTCCACGCTTATGTCTCTGGAGCAGTACTTGAGCGTGGCACAACCGCGGCGCTACCTTCGATTCAAGGAGGACTTCCTGTTAGTGACCACGTGCATCACCATTGGCTGGATAGAGAGCAGCATCTTCACCCTCATGCCCTGGCTGGGCTGGAACAACTGGCAGGGCCACTGTCTGCTACCGGACGTATGGACACCAGTCTTTACAGCCCTATTCATGCTGGTCATCAGCGTGCACCTGGTGGTGGAGATGGTGATGGTGCTGAAGATGTGGCTGGTGCTGCGGCGCAAGGCATACGCCATCAATCCGGAAAGTGAAGAGATGCCGGTGGCGGCCACCAGGATCCCTTCGGCGACGTCATCTTTCAGTAGCAACGCGACCACGGAAGGTTTTGTGCGTCAAGCTAACGGCAACCAAGCAGTCAAACTTTGCACCCTCACCTTTGTGGTCACCTTGGCGTGCCACTTGCCACTTTTCATTCACATGATGACCTACGCGTCATGCGAGCGCCCAGAGGCCTGTTCCCTCGACGATCCCAAAAGGATAGACGTTTTCCTCTGGACGTCTCTGCTCTTGTTGATCAACAGCGTCACCAACCCTCTTCTGTACGCCTTCAGCGACGACCAGCTGGCGAAGCCCTCGCTGGACATTTTAAAGCTGTGCTGTTGTCCATTTCAGTGCATAATACAGAGGTCTTTGCCACGAGTGGCTTAGTTCGTGCCATGAGGAGCAACACACAGCTTTTGGCCATAATCCGGTCAAAGTGACAAATGGCGATGGCGTGAATGGTTGCCATAGAAATTTCGGCTCAAGTTCAGAGATGATTGTGTGATCAAACGGTGAGCAGAATTCCATCAATCAGCAACTGTACTATTCATGCTCTCGAGCTACAAAGAAGACTTAGTGTGAGCCTTAGTAAAAATATCTCGCAGCTTTTTCAGGCTGATGGAGATCGCATGTCGACGCCGTTTCATATTTTATGAATGGATGGTGCAGTTGGGGCACTATACGTCCAGTGGTTTTGGATATTAAAAAAACACCATCCGGAATGACGGATGTTTGGAATGGATTACGAAACCTGTCGTCTTGCAACGTTATAAGGGATGTCCTGTATATGTGTGAAGAAATTATTGGCAAAGTAACGTAACGGTCGCAACATTTTTACATCAACAATGCGAATTTGCATGTGACATATTCTTGCATTGAAATTACATCTGTAGTGATATTTGTTTATAGAACGTATTTCCAACATTATTAAGGTCCACTTACAATAGACAGTTTGAACATGCCACACGTCTTTATACTTACTTTAACTTTAATGGCTGGAAGGGAGGAGCCACGTATTGAACTACCCAATGAACTAACTGACCGTAATGGGTGCGCATGCGTGGTTCATCCCTTTCCGCCATTGAAGTTGAGGTAAGTATAAAACTAGAGAGTTTGAGGCCGCCAACGTTATCGTTATCGTTTCGTTAACTTTGGCTGGCTCAAACTCTCTATTGTTTATTAACTCCTAATCATAAACGATTTGCCGCTATAGATGAATACGATTGCTTACCAATTGTATACTAATTTTATAACATTAAAAATTATCGCTTTTTAATATAACGCTGTAGTTTATTCTCGTCTATTAATATATAACCGTATGCTGTTCACGATTTTTTTCATATGCTAACAATGGAAGTATTGGTATTTTTTTATATAATTGCGGCGTATTCAATTATAGTGGCACAGCGTTAAAGATGAGATATCGTGGTGTGTAAAACTATTTTCCATTGGCGCCACTTACACATTAATTCCAACAATGACATAAATTGTCTGCAAAACATTAGCAACAACCTCATTTTCATTATATCGTGTGGATTTTATTAGTGAAAAATGAGTTAATCACCAAGTCCTGAACTTGAGATTATAAGGTACGTGACCAAACTGGTCGGATGAGCAGTCTGTTAAGTGAAGACCTTGACTGCCATGCCTATCAAAGTTGAAAACTTTTACAACGAACACGCATTCACTTTTAAACTCTTAAACACTCTTAAGTATTTTATTCGCCTTTATATTTGCTTTCAGTATTGATAAGGGGCCATTCAAAAAGGACATCCTCAAGTAGGGGGAGCTGCTGGCATGTGGACACCATGTGGACAGGGGGAGGCAAGAGGAAGCCTTTATGGACGTCCACTAATGATGGTGTTTTTCTGTTTAATTAAGTTTTAAAAATAAATGAAAGTGGAAAGGGACACCAGAAGAAATGTGTCCCCAGTCCCAAATGTACTTTACTATTTAAAACCTCGGGAAGGTCGGGTATGCTGCCTAAATTTGTGATAAACACCAATTTTATGCTGGAATTTCTCTTCGAGGTCAGGAAATTTCCGTTAATCAAAACAAATCTGGAAAAATGTCGTGGAATTGGCAGCGAGACGGGTGCTTGGAAGTTTATAGCATGGGCCTTTGAATGTTCAAAAAAATTTCTGGACACCCTACTTTTCCAAAAATTAAATAAAAGACGTCTATGAGGGGGGACGGGTATAGGGGGGAAAGGAGGGCAATTTTTGAAGGAATTTCGGTGATGTCCTTTTTGAACGGCCCCTAAAGCGTTACTCAAGCCAAGCGCTTTAAAAAAGTGGCAAAACGCATCAGTTATCGCGTGAAATTTACGTTGGATAACTTTGCGCATATATGTTGATAAAGTGAAACCATGTGGATCGGCACTTAACAGCGACCATCTTGGAATCTCAGCGCATTTACGCGTCCCTTGTGCTCAAGCCATTACATTCAGCCATTCATAGTGAATATTTAGAATACAAGCAAGATTCATCTGCTCAATTTTATCCAAATACAATAATACATACTCAAATGTGCACAAAAATAATGTTTTCCCGAGCCGAACAATTGTCTTCAATAATCAACCCGTACTAGCTAGGGAGCATGAATAATTTGTCATGTAAAACAAGACTATCCATGCTATCGACAAGCAATAATAAATTCCTGATCGCCATCAGCACCTCTACCGCAGAATTTGGACGCACGTTAACGAATGTTTGGAACTCAAAGGATTAATTAGCCAATTAATTACTAAAAGATGCAATGGGTCAGACACCCGTGTTTAAGAACATAAATCATGCCTCGAAGTGTTTTGCATCACAGGACAACGTATGGAAGTATCGTAAATTCAGCGCATGGTCATAGTACATGCAGCAGAACTTGGTAGCCCTTCCACTTCATTTACTACAACAAACTACAGAAAACGGAATTCAATCGATCAGTATTAACATATCCATGTTCGCAACGAAACAAGTCTATAATTGGAAAATTTGACGTATAAAATTGAATAGAAATTTGAGAAAACTCAACCCTGCACCAAATTAACATTACTGCATAAACCATTTATTTGATTCTGTGTTTGCTATAAATGATCAATACGCACTGCTCTGAGTGCTCTCTAATGTCTCGTCTGTCGATCACAATAAAATTATTGGACACAATTTTGAACAAAGTCTATCGTGTTTAAATGGCATTGAGTGGTCAAATAAAGAGCACACATGCAGTGTGTGTATTCTTCGCTACCAGTAACGCTACCATCTTGGTTCTGTAAAGAAAGTGCAGACGTTATCATCAGATTGGTAGATTTTTTTTTTTTGTTTTCAATGTTTTGTTCGTACTGCCAAAATGATTTGAGACACGAACAAAAAGAAAGAAAAAAAGGTGTCAGCTCCTGCAGCTAACTGCTTTCATCAGCAATTTTCCGCCTCAAAAGACCCATTCTTTTTGAACACGGATAAATAATGCAAAAATAAATAAATTCGCATCTGCATATGCAAAAAACGAGTATGCTACAGGTCGTGAATCTCATAGAAAGTGTTTATCTTCTCCGAACAGCAATAAGGACAAACGAGATTTGCAATCTTATGTCTTCTACAAGAAGATTTACATTTAACAAAAGTCATGCTGCAGAAAGACTATTGCCTCGAGTCCCATAACACGTGTTTGTATGCACTACAGGCAGTTTTATTTCCTCTCAAAACAGCACTCCAAACTAAAGGTATTCTTAAGACAGTGTAAACTCGTATCCGTCCTAAGGTTGATTAAAAAAAAAAAAACATGAATAAAACTCTCCAATAATGTATGTGAAGCAATACAGCACTGTTTTGAGTGCAAAAATAATTTGAAAAACTGGAAAAATTTCACCAGCTCAATATAACGGGAATCTATCCATGTCTAAAATTTGAATTCTCCATATCGATTTCTGTCATTCGTTTTGATTGATACTTGACCGTGTTCGGTGATTGTCAAAATCCGAATTTTATGTTATGAAAATAAAGTGTTTAAATATCATCGGAACTTAACTTTTCCCATGTACTGGACTGACAAACTGTTTACTAAAACCGCTATCAAACTTCCGAATTATAAGTCGTGTTCTTCATTCGCTAAAACTTTATCGAATCCATTCCAAGAAAGTTGCTAAATTCTAGCTCTCTGCGTGCTAAATACCCCGTGAGTGTAGTCAATTATATATTCACAGACCATGTCCATATATTGTATACGTAAGAGCTCTTGTATTCATTCAATTCAATTCATTACCATACAGTCAGCAAATAAATTCCATATGGCAGGGGGATCATATCCAATTTCAGGAAAATGCTCCTATGTCAGTAGCGACTTAGACATCATCGTAAAATTTCTACTAATTCTAGAGATTCATCAGGAAGGCTATTCCATCGCTTAATCGCATGCAAAAAGAAGGACCAATAGTAAGCATCCGTCTTGGCACGAAGCTCGCTGCACCAACAATTCTATAGCAATAGCCATGATAAAGTTGGCTTCCCCAAAGTCTTCCAGAAAGTTTACTTTTCCGTTCGGCTTCTGTACATCGTTCCTCGAACCATGTTTACCATTCTGCTTTACGGCTAACGAATATTTATAGTCTTGAAGACATCTGGAAGCCCCAAGCGCGAGAAAAATGACGTTTATGCGGCTCGTTTTCCTGCTGGCACCGCTGGAATTCATCATTAATGATCTTGCGCCGCCATCGCTGCATTTATGCCCTTTCAGCATATTTCGAGCCCTGCATACAGGGTTTGCAATATGGCTACAGCGTGGCAACGCTCATTACACGCCCTCACTTCAATGTCTTCGAATCATAAATATTAATTTCTGGAGCCGCATGAAACGGTGGATCCATTTCAATTAGCCCGCTGCGAGAAACTTTCCCTCGCAGTTGTCATGGACGTGAATGATGCGTTTTTAATCCAGGCTTCTTGCGAGGGCATTGTCAAGCAGGAAAAAGATGATTAAACTGCTTACTTCATTATCCGATACAAAAACTTGTCTTGCTGAGAAAAAAAAAATGGGATGAGAAATGGAACGTTACTCGGTTTCTGGCAAAATGTAATATGGCTCGAATCTCTGCGGTGGCAATCTCCATGATTACAATATTTCAAGCCATTTCCAAGAAGTAATTATTTAACAGCATCACAGTCCACAAAGCCGTCCCAACAGTGACAAGGTATATGTATACCGACATCAAGACCGGAGTACAATGTTGAAAAGGTGTTCATAACAGTATATTTACAACAACAAAAAGGGATTGAAAAAGGGTGTTCGTATCACCAATTTTGGAGGTTGTGATAACCTCCAAATAAATTATATTATGTACTTTCATAATACTTTCAATTTATTATGTAAATTCAACTGAATTTAATTCCTGTTTTTAAAATCTCTCAAAAACAAGAACAATAGAACTCTCAAAAGCACGAGACCAAAAACAGCACGTGCATATTCTAAAAATGCACGTAACTGTGACGCCGCACAACATAGTTTAATTGGTCATTAAACTAATGAATTTTCTTAATTAGCGTTAAAATGGATTGGTAGTATTTGGACAATATTCCTCGTATAGAATCTGGTGAGTGGAACACTTCACAGGCTCTTCAAGTATCTTTTACCGTGCATTGCTTACATTTATCTAACAATATTATTTATATCTCAAATTACCAAATCATCTCAAATATGTAATATTAAAATCATTTCTATTCCAATTTTCGAGTGCCCCACCTTTTTACGAGCACATATCTCTATTTATGGGCGTCACCAACCAAGGATTCAAATATATATTCCCGTACTGTGTGATATTTATACTGGTAATCGAATGTAAAATTGTTGGGGAACTGGTCCAACATAAGCCAATTTTCGCAAAATTCCAACACCGCATCGTGAGGCCGACTGGCAGCAGCAAGTTTCGACACTTACTTAAAGTCGGACTCTTTAATTAACTGGTAAAAAATGCGAAGCAGTTTTCTTTAATTTACGATAAATAAGGTAAGAACAACCCTCCATGAACATGCTTAAATTGGGTTTCAAGGAGGATGACAGCGCGCAGACGGCTTAAAATGGATGTTTGGCATGCTTCGCTGAAGAAATCAATTTGCTCTGAAAGCGTTTTTGTATAAACAGAATTGCGTTACTTAGTATAGAAGCGTGTGTATGCTACGCGCTTGATGCGATATATTTAGAGGAGTTTTCTACGGCAAGAAGAAGTACATTAAGCTGTCTTATTATACTTATATAGAGTAGAAATAAAAACGGAGAATGAGTGAGAGAGGATCATGCGGAGGAAAAGCGGAGTTCGCTATAGAATAACATGGATAAAAACACAATTTGAAGGGAAAATGTGATGCGCACAACGGTCCCAAACTTAGTGAAACTTCCCATACATTTCAATAAACAAACGATGAAACTAATGTGAACAAATTATCGAATGAATTTTCATGTAGGACAGCATGGGATGGGTTGTTTAATAATATCTTCCCACTGAAGTGATACGATTTTGGATAGCCTATATAACAGGTCAATTTGCATAATTGGGACCACCGAACATCTGTGGTTAAATGGGAATCGTTTCGTACTTAAACAACTTGCCATTTGTTTAGTTTCGTCCAGGTAATCATATTTTACAAACATTTGAGTTTCATAATTAAGCCGGCAAAAATTAAAACGTGCTTTATATGCTTATTTCATCAGTTCTTCAATGGTTCCGAATAAAATATTACAAAATCATATTTCATTGTTCGATTAAGTAAACGAATTCCTCGCATTACAGCATTAGTTGACGAAGTTCCCTATTTTTATGATAGGGAATGGCCCTTTAGAGATTTAAAAAATGTTGCGAATCACTTAAGAGATTTTCAAATTCTTGTAGTAACAAAATGTTTATCAGCTGAAGAACATGATTTTAAATCACGGGGTTAATGTCCTAAACAGCGTCGTGAAAACGGCTCGGCGCTCGTAAATGTTTGATATGCGAGGAAATCCATCATTTAAATTGCGTAGTCTTATTCTGGTAAAAAGGAACCTTAAATCTAAGTAATGGAAAACGTGTTCCGGAAATTTACCTCCAGGGCAACATCTTAGATGTATTGTCGATTTTAAAAAAAATGCCTTTTTATATATAAAAAATGGCGCGGTTCTAGTGCGAACCGTGTCTCGGATACTAGGAGAACTGGAAACTGCGGCGGTCGTAACCATGGGCATAATAATACTTTTGACCAGCACCCTTCTCGCTGACAGCCCCAACTAAGATAAGTGTTGACAAATGCGCGTTTCTAATGGGCTTGCAATGCAGTCAGTGCCGAGCAAAAAATTCGCCTCTTAGCATTAATCAATGCTTGCCAGCCAGATCAGTACTTTTACATTATGCAGTGCCAGTATACCACCCTCTGGCAATTTCTTGTCAAATGATTCCACATGATCGAGACACCAAAAAAACGCGTCTACGTGGTGATATCACCACCCATGCATAATATATTGGAGGAGTCCTACCTTATCTTCCACTGGTAAATGAATTGAAGCACTTTCATCGGCCCAAGGAAGAAAGTTATCACTGTCATAGCTGTAGGGAAATCTATCTTCATCCTGAATCGAAGGAGAACGAAAACAAGCGTTTAGTGACATCAATCTAGTGTGTTTTTACCCGCCTCAACGGCTTGTGAAAAAAAAAATGAACAAAGACAAGTTTACCGAGTCTGGGATAACGCACATAATTTCATCAGAAAAATTTGATTTAGAGACCTCGATTAAAGCCTCGTATAAATTTTAAAAGTGTTTTAAGAGTGTTTACAGAATGGTTCTGATTAGCACCTTTTCAGTGAATTAATTGCCACTTGAAAGGAATGTGTATGGCAAGTATATATTTTAATTAACTATTGTTCAAATTATGCAGTTTTGCAACTTTTCTCAAATTAAAATTGTCATTTGAAATTTTAAAATTAAAGCATCAAAGGCACCTTCAACTTAACTTCGTATGATATATTAATGAAACCTGCCCGTATGCAATTCAATTAACTTAAATTAGAACAACAGTCATTAATTTTTGAAAACTTGCTAGTATCTTCAAATATCTTTTTTGGTCAAATGTATTGAAAAACAGCATCAATTATGAATAAACCAATTATTAACATAGCCCAAATTTAATACTTCGCCTCTATTAAACCAATAAATCAAATTAGATTTAGTTGTTGTACTTATGTGATTGCAAATCGAAATACCAGAACTCTCGTTTATTGCCATTTTATGCAACCTATAACACATTGGCGTATTATCCCAAGTAATACCTAATTATCGAATTATATGTCGTGACATGGGCACAGTGACACCTAATTCAACTATTTTCAAGAGCATAAAATAGATACAAATGAACGATCCCAATATTCTTACAGGTCGTGCTTATACCCTTGTCGGTGAATAAACGCAAAAGACCAGCCCGAGCCTCAAATTATTCGAGTAATTTAATAAATTACCACAAGATTCAAGGAGATTACAAGTGGGAGCATACAAGGAAAAAAAAGTGCTACACAATGTCTAGAAAATGCTTTCATTTTTCAGAAACTCACCTCTGCAAACTGCACTTTTTTCTTCTTCTTTCTGGGGGCATCGCTTGAGCTGCTGGCAAATACGTTTTCAGCCGAGACAGCAGAATCCCCACAAGAGCCATCGTCAGCGGCACTGGCAGTTCTAAACCGCTTCAGCTCGTTCAGAAGGTGAGCATTGGTCTGTCTTTCCTTTTCTAGGCATTGCATGAGCATCACATTGTCACTTAAAGGAGTTTCGGGATTGGGGTCCGTGGACCGACTAGCATCAGTTTGGTCCTCATTGCCGAGCACAAAAGCAGTTTGCACTTTTATGGCATCCATCTCTTGACGTGCTACTGCCAACTCTAGTCTACTTCTCAAGGACTCTACATCCTCCCCACCTGCCAAGGACCGACTTTCGCGCAGACTTTTCAGCTCACTTACTGCTTTTTGGTGGCCTCGCTTTTCGTCCCGAAGCTGGTGTTCGAAAGAGTTGCACTCTGCCACCAGCTGATTAAGCTTCTGTTCGTATACATTGCACATTTTTTGTAAGTTAGACACAGAGGATTCCAGGGTCGCCTTGATAGTTTCGTCATTTTGAAGTCTGGTTTCCAGATTGGTCAGCTCTTGCTGCAACGTCACAAAGTCTCCCTCCGTTCCAAACCTAGCTTTCTGCTGCATCCTGCTGATGAGGCGCTGCAAGTCGAACTTTTGACCTTGCTCTTCCGGTTCCGGTGAGCAAAAGCCATCACCCGCTTCATCACTTATGGGTTCCCACAAATCTGCAGCCATCGCCGATTTCAGTTTTGTTCGCGATAGACTGTCCCCATCTGCATCCTGCTGGTCTGGAGAACGTTCCACGATCTCTTCTACACAGGTTTTCTCCTTGCCCAGATGAGTTGAAAAGGCCGCTTTGCGTTCCTGGAAATCTCCTAAATGTTTCTCGTAACTGGCGCATTTTTTCTGCAGGTCGCAATTTTCAGTTGCCAGTCTTGTCCTCGTTTCCTCGGCTCGATGAAGTTCAGACTTGAGTCTCAAAATTTCATCCTTCATCATGGATAACTCGTTTGTCTGGTTGGATTGCTCATTGCCATCCACAATGTAGGCCTTTCTTACAATTATCGCCTGCTTTTCTTGTTCTTCTACAGCCTTTTCTAGCTTGTGTCTCAGAGCATCGGTAGACTCCTCTAAGACTGGAAGCTTGTTCCTTGACAGCTGATCTTTGACTGCCTGTAGCTCGGCTAGGGTCTGCTGGTGGCCAAGCTCCTCGGAGCGAAGTTGGGATCGCAGGGTGGTGTAATCGGTTTCGTGCTGGGCCGCATTCAGTTCGTGAAAGTCGCACTTTTCTTGCAAATTGATGACAGTTGTTTCTAGGAATGCTTTAGCTTTTTCAACACTATCTAGGTTCGCCAGAAGGTCTGTTATCTGCTGTTGCAAGGACAATGAATCGGCTACACTTGTTTTCTCTGTATGAAGTTGGCAGGTAAGCGATTCATTATGTTTTTCCAAATCAACCAGCTTCTGCTCGACAATGGTGGAGGTGGCTTTTAAGTCACTTACAGTGTTTTCTAAGTCGATCCTCTCTTCATCCAATTGGCTAGCTTTTTGCTGATGAAAGGCACACGTCTGTTGCAAATCAGTGATAGTTGCTTGCAGGGATTCATTATCTGACTGCGCACTTTGTAGACTGGCAAGAAGATTAGTTAACTGCTGTTGCATGACTATTACACCGTCTGCTTTAGCCTGCTCTTTATATAGCTGATCAACGAGCGATTGGTTTTCTTTTTCTAACTCGATCAGCTTCTGTTCAACACTGGACGAAGTTTCTTGCAAGTCATTCACAGTGCCTTCAAGTTTGATTTTCTGCTCATCCAACCGGTTTCCTTTCTGCTCGTGAAAGTCACACTTTTGTTGCAATTCAACGATGGTGGCTTGCAGCGATTCTTTGGTTGCTTCTGTACTTTGCAGGAGGGCATGCAGCTCAGATATTTGACGTTGCATTTCCAGCATGCTGCACACTTTAGCCTGTTCTGCACGAAGTTGGGTTATGAGTGAACCATTCTCTTCTTCAAATTGAACAATCTTTTGGTCAGCAATAGAGCATTTATCATACAAATCTGTAACGGTGGCTTCCCGTTCTTTCTTCAATGTTTCTTCAGCTTGCAACCTACTCTGGAGATTGGCGATTTCCAGATTCAATGCTGATGCAGCTTCATTCTCATTGTCCGCAACCTTTGAACCTCGTTCAATTTCAATCAGTAGTTGTTCCAACTTAGATTTTTCTTCTTGAGCATGAAAATCTTTTGCTTCCTCGCCACCTCCCAAGACATAAGCACTCTTCACGACAATTCCAAGTGACTCTTGCTCGCTGATCATGGATTCCAGTTTGTTTTTCACGTCGTCAATGCTACTGCCGTCAGTAATTTGGCTTCTGAGCTTGGTTAAATCTGCTTTTGCTGCCTGTAGTTCTTCAACCACTTGCTGATGAACTATCTGCTCAGAACACAAATCTTGCTTCAGTTCGGCGATGGTTTTGTCAAATTCGTCTGCCTTATGCTTATAAACATCACATGTCTCCTGTAGGCTGCACATTTTTGCTTCCAAGAACTTTTTGGCAGCCTCAGCATCCTCGCATCTGGATTTGAAGGTGGCGATCTCTTCTTGCAGAGCTTCCAAATCAGCAAGTAACATGTTGCTCTTCTCAGTTTCACTGGCTCTCAGATCAGTTTCCAGATTCACCTGTCTCAAAATCTCGCTTAGCTTCGATTTCTGATTCTCCAACTCCTCCTGTAACTGGTTATTCGTTGTCTTCAAGAAATCGTTTTCTGCCTCCAACGCAGGGAGGCTTGACCTTTCTGCAATTTCCACAGCTTCTGATTTGTCCATCATTTCTACGGATGAGCTGGATTCCATTAGTTGATTGACTAGAAATTCCAAGGGAAATTTCCCCGTTGAGGTGTTTTCTCCAGCCGCTTCATCAGTTAGCATGGGCACATCATACCCTTTTTGCTGTTCGGCAACAATTCCAGTGTCCATGTGAGTTGTCTGCAGTTCTATTTCAAGCTCGAGTTTCTCTTGCAGCAGACTGTCATATTTGCTTTTCCAGTCAACTTCCTCCGTTTGAAGAAGCTCTGAATGTCCGATTGCAAGCATTCTATCTGAGTCAATGTTTTTGTTCGCGCTCACGTCAATGTTTGCACACACTACCATCGGTTCGCCATAAGTGCCAGATGCAACTAATGCTCTTAAGCGTTCATTTTCAGTTCTTAGCTCATTAAACTGCCTGACGACATCGCCAAAGTTGATTGAAATGTCCCAGTCAGTGTCACGCTGCTCAACTTCAGAATTGTACACTCGTTCAAGTTCTTCTCTTTGCTGCTGAAGTTCGTTCAATTGTTTGTAAGCCATTCCCAACTTCTCTTGTACGTTATCGAATAGCTTATTTTTCAACAGCAACTCCTGTTTCATTCGGACGAGCTCGCCATTGTCCCTCTGCTTTTCGGAGCCCAAATCGTCCAAGTAGATCTTCATTTCTGAAAGCTGCTGAGATGCCAGCTGAAGCTCTTCAACCTGTCTATCAAATTTGGATTTTAATTGTTCATAATCTTCAATTGCATTCAGTTTTTGATGGGTCTCGTTCTCCAGCTGATTTTGCAGATACGTGGTTGCTTGTTTTGCACTACTTAGCTCTTGTTCCACGCGCGCAAGTGCTTCCTTGTTTTGAAGGTTTTCAGAACTTGCCTTGTCCAGGTGAAACGCGGTCTCTTCCAGCTCGAGTTTTAAACCGTCCAAAACATCTTTCTGAATTCTAAACTCGGCTTGGAGAGCCTCAAGTTCCTCCTCTATCGCTCTCTTTTCAGAAGAAATCCTCCTTATGGCATCACTTTCTAACGCTAGTGCATTGTTATCGGAAATCTCATGCGTTATATTTTCAATTAACATGTTTTTCTCCTTTAGAGATTGAGCAGCCTCTGAATAGCTGAGCTTCAGAGCCCTATTTTCCTCTACAAGAGACTGCACATTTTCATTCACAAAATCCAGCTGAGTTTTGAAGGCTGTCTCCGTGTTTTCTTTCTCGCTGGTGGTGAAGCGCACCTTTTCTTGCCAAAGTTCCACCTCCGATGAGAACGACGCATTCGGAGACAGTGAAAGCGTGGCTGAAAAATCCACCCCCTTCGATATGCCTTCATCCGATCCAGACTGTTTACCGTATAGCCTATCAAACAGCTCTTCCTTTTCTTTTGTGACTTCTGCAAGCTTGATCTTAAACGTTTCCATATCACTCTGGTGCTGGCTCAGCATCTCCTTTTTCATTTCAACAATCTGATTTCCGTAATGCTCGTCTAGTTCTGCACGCAAGGTATCCAACTGCTGCCCCATTACTTTACCCTCCATGTCTGAATACGCAGCTTTCTTATGGATATTCTCTAGTTGTTCCATCAGAGCTTTAATCTAGAAAATAAAGTTTATTAAGAGATTTACCAAGAATGGAAGGACTCCATAAACCGCCTCGACTTCGCCAAGTTTATCAATATTTTTTCAAGAACAGATTGGATTGTTTACCTCATTTGACGACCTCGTTTTGTTCTCATCGAGCACATTTTTCGCTGCCATCATCTCATTGGAAATACTTGTTAATTCTTCCTTGTGTTTATGTTGAGCACTCAAAATTTCTTCCTCATTCTTTTTCAACATTTCTTTCATCATGAACCCTTCGTTCTGCAAGTCCTGGAACATCTTTTTGCTGGATAACCATTCCTCCTCGAAATGCTTTGCTTCCTGCTGCAGTATTACTTTCTCGGAAAGCTGCTGCTGGAGCAGAGACCCTAGATTTTGATTTTCCGAGTCTCTTTCTTGAATTTGCTCGTCTTTGAGTTTTAGATGCACAGCAGTGTCATGAAGCTCCTTCTGGAATTTCTCTAAATCGGCACTCATGTTCCTCATATTTAGCTGTTGGCTTTCAATGGTGGAATCCTTCTGGAGATTGGTTTGCTGTAAAGCAATGGCTTGGTTTTTTGCTTCAAGCAATTCCTGAGCCGAAATGCCATTCTTTCCTTTTTGACTCAGGAGGAATTCATTTGCCTTTGTAGATTAAACACAATAATGTCTTAATACAATAGGTGAGTTTAACTCGTGCAAAGGAAAACACTATTTCCGTCCTACCTGCTGCAATTGGAGCTTTAAAGTCTCAATCTCTCGAGCAAGAGCATCGGCTTGATTAGTCGCCTCATTTTGCAATTTATCCCGTTGCTCGATTATCATTCCCAACCTTTCTGTTAGCTGCGAAATGACAGCGTTTCTCTGGTTTAAAGCAGTATGATATTCCTGCAACTGAAAAATACCACTGATCTTGTAATGACTAAAGTAATAAATAATCAGCCATCGATTCCAGATTCTTGCCAATAAAAAATACCTACCTTTTTATTATATTCCTCGATCTTGGCTAAATTCACATTCTGCTCAATTAGCTGTGGCGAGTCGATTTCCGATGTATCAGCAACTATCTCATCTGCATCTTGCATCTCTGGAGGCAAGCTATTTAAGGCATCTGACACTTCCAGCGAAAACCCCTCAGACTCAACAAAAATGTCATCCACATGTAGCGATTGCTGAGGCACTTCAACTTTCTGCAAAACAAGATGGAAGAAATCAAAGCAGTTTGTCAGAAAAATGCTTCAGACAAGCAGTCAAGTGCTCCCATGATGACCAAGTTGTGTAGGGCATAGGTAAATAAAATCCATGTTAAACATGCTACATGATGCAAATCATCCCTCCATGCTCGTGTATGTAGAATAAATTTACACCCAGAAATTAAAAGTGCACAATCGACGAAATCCATGCACAGCATAAGCGCTGTGGCTTACCTCGACCACAAGGTCCTCGTAGTTTTCATAGGAATAGTCACTCTAAGTTAAGATACGAAAATTAATATAGAAGAATAAAGTATCTGTCAAGAAGTTTACATGCATATGATTAGAATTTTGGTCAGGCTAAATCGTACAACATTCATGTTCACAGAGTCTGAAGAATTAAATTATAAAGAAAGGTAGCAAAAAAAAATATAAAAACAAGCAACAACAAAAATAAGTGGCATGAATCTGCTGTTAAAGAAATGTACGTTATCACGGTGGATTGCTTATGATTGATCCACAATATAAAAGTGGATTTTCATTTCTGGAAAATGTAGCAAAGGTTCCATAAAACAAAATAAATCATTCAAGCAAAACAATGTTGCTCTCCATAAACGGCTAAGACAATTTGAAGGGAAATCTATCAAGAGATTCCATGCATCGCTACATGTCGTGAACCTAAAACTTGAGCCATGCATTACTGGATTTCAACAAACGACTACTAATGTTTTTATATCATTTATGAAAAATTGTATGAAATGAATGAAAATCACACGATAGTTCAGTTCAGCTACTCGTTATCAGTAACTCTTGCTTTTCCATCTGTTTCTAATCAAATATAAGTTGCAACCATTGTAGTACAACTTACTTCTTCGGAGGACTGGGTCTCACTCGAAGCACTGGCACTTCCCGGGCATTCTGGCTTGGGTTCTTTCCGTTTCTTCTTCTTTACCTTGGCCCCAGAGTCCGCCAAGTTTCCCTTCTTTCTTTGGAACTGAGCAAGCTGCAAAGACATGTGTTTCAAATTAAAAACGTTCGATTGTCAGCTAATTAATTAAGTGTGTGAGAAGTGGCGCATTTGGTATCTTGGCTTGTTTACCGGACGCGCAAGTTACTTTACATAAACTCCATACCTTCAAGATCTTAAAATGTCTTAGAAATTCGCTATAGTTCAAAGGCAAATCTAACTTCAAACGAACAGATGCATGCATACACGACAGATTTAATAGATTCAGAGAGAAAATGGAACATCTTTTAACCCATCTTGCCCGCTCATCAGCTACGCACCTTCTCTTTTCCAGCCAGTAATTTACGCTTTCTTTCTTCTTCGTCCATCTTAAAGTTTCAAATAGTGCGATGTTTACGATTAAAATAATCGGCGGTCAAATTACAATAAAAATATCTTGTATTCGATATTAAACTGTTTATAGAACAGAACAGCCACATAGCACGAAATTTTCAACCGCCCTGGAATACAACTCCATAAATTACCGCTAGATGGCGATGGCGTTCAAGTTACTTAGTCTACGGAATCCTTTAGGTGAACTCTAAATAATTTAGTTTGCAAGCAGGCGCTCTTTTTGAAATATGTTTGCAGGACGAATTTGGTTGGTCGGAGTTTAAAGGCCCAAATAGTCACAGAGGGCCTCAACATTGACGAGGATGCCCCCATATGCCTACTACATAGAAACCCAAGTAACCATATACCATATGGTAGTCTCAGATAGAGGATTAAATTCATATACTGTAGAACCTGTCTAAAACCATACTCTTGGGAACGGTGAAAAATATACTTTTAGACAGGTTCATCTATACACGGGTTCCAAGTCAGAACCGGCACATTTTATGCTTTTAGAGAGGTTATTAATTTATACAGAATGCATTTAGACAGGTTCTACTATACTCGAATTTATTTTACATCTCGATTTAGTTCGGAAGTTCACCAAGGAGATTGAATGAAAATTAAAAATATTGTTTATTAATTCCGCAATACGTTTATACCGAATACGAATAAAATATGTAGACAGTCTGGTCTAACTAAAGTTTGGTAGAGTAAATCCATTAATCTACAATAATGTGTGCCCCATAATACAAATGATACAGTGTGCTATACGCGATATAGCAACAAGGAATAGTGATAAACAGTATCCGATTGTTACAATACATTAAGTTCAGTTCAAACAAAATAATGCATGGGGATCACTGTTTGTTACAAGTGATCGATGCATAGATATTGCATGCAATGTATTATATTGAAGCCAGACGACGTTATCACAATAAGCAGCTCTAAAAGAAAGGAAAACCACCAAACACTCGTATGTATATATTCAGTTTCCGCCAATAATAAAGGAAATGAAATTGAATTTAGCTCGGCAGCTATATATATGCTCATTGCCATATATCGCATGATCGCTATTAACATTTTGAACCAGTACTATAAGAGGTGTTTCTTCTGATTTTAACATCGCCAGTTGTTTCGAGTCTCGATCATATACTGAATTTTCTATATTTCCATTTGGAACGCGCTGAAGTCTGACTGTTAACCATGGTCTCAATTTATGATTGCACAAAGCCATTTGCGACTTTATTTTACACGTATGGTTATAATGTTTATATGAATGAACGTCCGTATTTCCTATTAAGAGTTCTGCACAATATTTACAAAAAGTCTTTATTCTTGGCCTGGTTCATCTGTCTGATCTCAACATTAATGTTCTGGTGTAAATTGAAATGTTGGATGAAACTTAATGATAATTTGGCAGGGGCGAGGAATTTAATATTAGTGTTATTGCTAACCATCGCACACAATTTCATGGCATTGACTTCCCACGCAACCTACCGAATTAATGAAAAAGAGATCCGCGACTTATTTTGTAGTATGCAACATTTGTTGGTTTCGCCTGAAGATGCTGTGTATCTAACTAATAGGAGTAAACTTTTGTCCTTCTTTATAAAGGCATCTTATGCTATTCGTGCACTAGTTTACAATACTCCCATCGCACTAATGCTAATAACATTGTGTGTTTGTCTTGCCATTCCCTATACGCGTGAGTACTGCAATGATAGTGATAACTCCTTTGGATTTAACCAAAAAACAATTGTTGTACTTTCATTTTTGGTATCAACTACGCTACCATTTCTGCCGCCTGACGGTTCATTCTTAGGGTTAAGCTTAGCTTTGATCATAACCACTTGGGGTAAACTGATGTTGCGTCGTTTAAAAGACGACATAAAACACGAAAAACGTAGCCATGTCATTAACCAGAAGTTCACAGAATTTTGTCAAGTTTGCATTTCAATCGAGAATTTATTGGATCGTTTAAGTCGAATTATTTCGCCGATATTGCACGCAACTTTCTTGTGCAGCATTATTACAATATCATTCACAACTACGTTGATTCTGATACATGGTTCGAAAATTGAAATATATGATGGCTTCATTTTCATAATCACGTTAAATTCCTGCGTTGCAATTGCAGCGATGTTTTTCGTACTTTTATTGAGCACACTTCAGTTAAATAAAGAGGTAAGTTGAATTAAATATACATGTAACGAAATTCAACTGAATGCATATACAATGCACATTATTCACCAATCAATGCATGCACTTTCATTGCACAGTGGAACGTATATATTCGTCACGAAAATGTCCCAAACACATGGGTATATATATGAATTGGCACCCGTACATTGCTGTACGTGTTAATCAAAATTGACCGGTAATGACGAATGTAGCGGTCTTACGCGGAATATTCAGACAAATGTCACTTCACTTTCTGAATTTTCATGGTTTTTAAAGGTGGAAGAATTTGGTTGGCTCTATCAAAAGACAATGTATATGTTTGATCATCAGATGGATGCAGCAAACCTGATATTGGTGAGAAACGCTGCATGTATTACCGTAAATTCTGTTATTAAAGCACAATTTTGTTAATAATTTGTTTTCAAATATATTTGCAACAATTTCATGAGATTTTGATTTCAGTCAGAAGAAAAGTCCAAAGACGAATGCGTTGGAAACGAAGATTTGAATTATTGCAAAGCAGAAAAATGCATTATTGCGAGTGAATTTACAATATTTTACTTACAATTTTACTTATCCTCGTAATAGAAGTTCAAATTTCTATTGCTTACAGGAAAAGCTAAATCATTTGATTTTCTTTATGACAATGAAGCCGATTCCTTTAAAAAGCATAACAATTGATTGGTTCATGGAAATGACTGGTCTGGGACTATTTGCAGTAAATAACTTAAATTATACTTTTACATTAACACGTCCTAGTGCTAATTTCATTAATATTAATATTCCACGAAAAATGTGCTAAAATTTGCGAAAATATACATATGGCATGCTTTTATCACGAATCAATTAGGGGTACTCAAACAGACACACAAAAATTAGCAGATGCATGCAGTTAGTTGGTCCCAGCACATGTGCTGACCTCCTTTTGAAATGCCCTTTCTAATTGGCTGGACCTACTGCAATGGGCCTTGTAGAAGTGCTGGAGAAAAAAGGAACGCCTAAGTGTGAAAGCCTGCGCAATCTGCCCTTTGTGCACGTCACAAAAGACACTCAACTTGTGGACCTTGGCAGAGCTGCTTTAATCTAATGCGCATGCGCGCCATATGTGGGCCAAATGCAGATAGCCCAACTGCCCAAGTGAAAAGTTCGTTTGAGTATACCCCTAATATAACAATTAAACTTATTTTTCCTTTCAGATTTTCAAAGTAATGATTGATACATCGGAACTTGCATATTTCAGATTGTTAAGTGATTTAAATGTTTAATGCAATAATAACCTGTTAGTTAACTAACTAA
This sequence comes from Ophyiulus pilosus, assembly GCA_033995625.1. NCBI lineage: Eukaryota > Metazoa > Arthropoda > Diplopoda > Julida > Julidae > Ophyiulus > Ophyiulus pilosus. The sequence continues at coordinate 21,266 of JAUJYV010001114.1, forward strand.
AAACATGTCGTTATTGTGCACAATTTGTTCATATAATTCTTAATTTGTATTTCTTATCTAACATTTTCTCTGTATGTTTAAAACTCTCTTATACACGTATTTTCTAACACATTACTTTAAATTTAATATGTAAATCTGCGCCACTATAATATTACGCACTACGAATCGATTTGAATTTCATTATATATAAAAATGATCGCGTATGTTTTTAGTGTTACATTAAATTAAGTCGATATAAAGTAGCGTCATATATACAAGTACACGTACGAGTAAATATTTTTAAATCGATTCCTGTATATTTTAATATTAGTGAATCAGTTTATCGTACTTATTTTTTGTCACTTGGTGTTAGTAAAGCAATAATTAATGCTGTATAAACCTATCTTCAATAAGACGTTTTTTCCTCACTGAATTATTTTTATATACTGTAGATTAAGGTATGAAATGCAATTTAAAATGACGTTTTACATGACTGAAGTATATTCTTGTTTTTCTAAGGACATGTATTGTAACTTAAAATGAATTTCC
>JAUJYV010001115.1:0-21787 GCA_033995625.1 Ophyiulus pilosus
GTCTATATCTCAAATATCGGCATCTGCGCATCACGGAAGGGGATCTTTAATGTAGGGGGATCTTTTATGTCGTTACACGACCAAAATTTGAGTTTGATTGAACAGTGCTGTCCTAATCATAGGGATATTTTACATTGAGGAATTTTTCAAACTCGTGATTTACTTTCCATAAAAATAATACTTGTTTTATTATAATTTCATGTTTTAATTAAATGTATATTATACTGAACAAATGTGTTTTATATTTTTTTTAAATATTTTTTAATGAAGAGTAGCAGTGCTAGTTTGACAGCACTGTGCATTCCTGCGGGACAAAAAGTCAGTTGACCTGCAAAGTTCAGTGTGCGAGCGTGTGTTCATCGTGCTTAGATAATTATCGTACGATGTCTAGACTGGGTGCTTTGAAAGTGAGTTTTGGTATCTTTAAATAAATTAGGAATTCAAAAATTGTGCATGGCTAATGTCATTCTTTTAAATAGGATGTAGTAGCTCTCGTTACCGGGGCGGCCTCAGGACTAGGGAAGGCAACTGCCGAAAGATTGGTTCGCAAAGGAACCAGGGTCATCCTATGTGATTTGCCTAACAGCAAAGGTCAAGAAGTTGCTTCTGCACTAGGTGAAAACGCGGTGTTTGCACCTGTTGATGTAAGCACACAGTTTGCAGCAGATAAATAGCTGTACTGTCCTCTGAACATTAATCAATTGTATGCATGGTTATTTGACATACACCACAGGTCACTTCCGAAAAAGATATTCTTAGTGCCCTTGATATTGCCAAGGAGAAATATGGCGGACTGGACGTTGCTGTTAACTGTGCAGGTGTAGGGGTGGCCTTTAAAACTTACAATTTCAAAAAGGATAGGCCTCACCTGCTTGAAGATTTTGCACGAGTTTTGCAGGTAAGACCCATGCTTTCTTCATTTATTTGTGAGGTTATTTGGGGATATTTAAAGTCTACATAAAAGAAAAAAACACCGCTGAGACACTTTCAATCCTAGGAATGTAAAATGCACTTCATCTATATATATATGCAATATTACATCTACATATTCATGCTTACATTTTGCTCAAAAAGGGCTGAAAGTTTTGTTATTAATGTTAGTTTAGAACACCAGTTTACGCTTTCATTTCCTGCTTGGGTTGAGATATTTTTTGTTAATCTGAAAAATCCTTTATAAGAAAATAAAACAAAAGCTTTAAAGAAAAATTCTGTAGAAAAAAATCATGGATGGTGATGGTAAAGTTTTTGTAAACCTTGAAATATGCTTTCAATTTTATCTAGCAAGTTTACTGGACATATTGTAATACAATTTCATTACTTTTTTGCATTAACATTACCCATGGTTTTGTTAAGCAATAAATATCAATTAAATATATCATTAAATACCAATTCATGCTTTCCAGGATGTATTTATGTTGCAGTCCCCCAATTAAATTAAGGTTGTAAAATTTGTAAGTAAAACGTAACTTAAGATGTATCCTCTCTCGTTAACATCCTATCGATGCCTTAAAATTTTACAACCCTGATTTATAAAATAGCAACAACTAATGTGATCGAAAGCCTCGATAAATCAAGTGCAGCCATGAGCCAATTATTGTTGAGCAATCTACTACGTGTATTTTACTTGAGTAGAAAAATTACTTGGGAACAAAACTTTGTTGCTGGTGAACTATACTTCCATTTTTGTAACGTTGAACTTGATTTTTATTTATGCAAACATTTACTTGGTCAGTAGTTGTACCATCTAAACTTTTTATATATGAGAGCATCACAGCTAGTGACAACGTGGACTAGCTCAAATGTCCACTTGTGCATGTTGAAACATTTTTATAACTACATTAGTTGAACATTCTTAACAGAAAATTTGCACCCCATAGATGCACCTTGAAAAAATAGTTTATTAATTACCTGTCTGACGGTGATTAATCAATGAAGTTTCAAATTTGTAGGTTAACACAGTTGGTTCCTTCAACGTTATCAGGCTTTCAGTTGGTCTAATTGGAAAAAATGAGCCCAATGCTGATGGACAACGAGGAGTGGTGATCAACACTGCCAGCATAGCAGCATACGAAGGTCAGGCAGGGCAAGCTGCTTATTCTGCTAGTAAAGGTGCAATAGTAGCCATGACTCTTCCAATTGCGCGAGATTTAAGTTCTCAGGGTATCCGTTGCTGCACCATAGCTCCTGGTCTTTTTGACACTCCGCTTTTACGGAGCTTGCCTTCTGTAGTGCAAGAATTTCTAGCAAAATCGACACCATTGCCAAACAGATTGGGTGATCCAGATGAATTTGCGCACTTAGTGCAATTTATTATTCAAAATCCATTCATTAATGGAGAAGTAATTCGACTCGATGGAGCAATGAGAATGTCAGCATAGGTAAATGTTGAACACAAATGATACAAAATGATATTCCCATAGGAAAACTAGCATAGCAAAAGCAATTGTTAATATTGACACATGGTTTTCCTATGTTGAACACAGAAACATTTGCTACAGTATACAACAGTATTGTCAATGCAGAAAATCAATATCGGTAACAAATAAAAAATAGTTTATATAAACTTTGTGTTGCTTTTATCTGTAACTACAACTAAAGTATGTATTCTGTTGTTTTTCATGCAAATTTTTAGATTTTTTTTTAAATTTTATAAATTATTTTAATTTCATCTTTATGATGATCACTAAGTTAAAGCAAAGACAGAACTTAACTGTACTTCAGGGTCCCGTTTCATTTCTGTGGAACTTTTTAAATGGACTCTCATGTATAAATGGTTTTATGCAGGCTAATAAATCTAGTGAATTGACCATTTGTTTTCAGAATTACTTAAAATTACTTTTTAAATCCATTATGCTTTACCTTCATTTCACCCATCTTCATCATTAGAGAGTTTGAGCCAGCCAACGCCTTAACGTTAACCTTAAGGTTAACATTAAGGAACGAAACCCAATGAACTAAATGAACGTCATGAGTGGGTATGACGTTCAGATAATTCATTGGATATTTAAGTCCGTGTCTCCTCCCTTCCCGCCGTTAACGTTAAGGCGTTAGCTGGCTCAAACTCTAATATGTCCTAGACTTCCAGTTATAATAGTTTTATTACTTTAATGTAGTTTAATCATATTAAGATATTTTACAAGACAACTGGTAACACGACTTTTCTGCATCCTTTCCGCTTCTTTGGCGACTTTGCTGATGCAAATATTTTATATAAATAATTGTAAAATTGGAAATAAGCAGCTGAGATGTCGTTATTTATGAAGTTTTTGTTATAAAAACAAGTACAGTATACCCCGATTATTATTTGCACCATGTGACAACATATTCATTAATGTGTTTTTATTAGCCTTATAATAATGTAACATTAAAATATTAAGACTGATAAAATGCCTTTCAAATTGGGGAAATATTTTATTTTATTGTTAATATGAAAATCCGATTTAATAGAAACTAATTCAAACTAATTTGATTTTTTTTAATTGAATTTATTTTTGAAATGGGGACACAAGAAATGATACAAGTTTGCGCTCTCATTTAGTTGGTTAGCTCAGCTATACACTACAGTCAAAGGTTAAATTCCAATTTTGATTACGAAGCAGTTTGTCAAGGTTATCAAGTCGATTATCCTTGATAGCTCATATGGGTAGATTTCCTGCACCATGTCCTCCATTTGTTCCGTTAAGGTAATTGCTTTTTATATAATTTTCAAATCAATATTTATATCATGGAAAATTGATGTGTATTAATGGTGGTGAATTATTCAAGGGTCTTGTTGCACTTATCACCGGTGCAGCTTCTGGTTTAGGGAAAGCTTCTGCCGAACGCCTCGTGCGAAATGGAGCACGAGTAGTTATTTGTGATTTACCTAGTTCACAAGGACAAGAAGTTGCCAATGTTTTAGGAAAAGATGCACTCTTCGTCCCTGTCGATGTGAGCATGAATTGCAGTTTTAAGTTTAACGAGTCTAGTAACTGATATTTAAATAGTAATAGCTAATTTGTATGTAGGTCACATCTGAAGAGGATGTTCTTAATGCAATTAAAGCTACTAAGGACACGTTTGGACAACTCCACGTTACTGTCAACTGTGCTGGGACTAGCGTGAGATGTAAAACATACGCTTTTCAAAGAGAGCTAGTTCATAGTTTGGATGATTTTAAGCGTGTCTTGATGGTATGTGCCCATAAATATTTAGACTTTGGTCCCTAGATATTAACTACAGTTTATTAAAGTGTACATTAAGCTAAATCAAACGAATTTTCACGTCTTTTAAATTAACTGCTCTCATTTATTGATTTTTTTTTCTGTTCTCATATAAAATCTTGAAGCTATTATTTTATAAAAAATTATTATTGTAGTTTTTTTAAGAAAGACAAGGACAAAATTCCCACTCTTGGTGTAGCATATTATTTTCCAACATACTCATACGTGCAGTTTTATACTGTAAAAAGTCGACATAAATCGAGCGTTACCTTTATTTAGTTTTTGCGAAATATTTACTCCATTAATTGTGGATGCTAATATTTATTTTCACTTTCTTTGCATTACTTTCAGGTAAATACTGTCGGTACATTTAATGTCATCCGACTTGCAGCTGGACTAATGGGTAAAAACGAGCCAGATGTTAATGGGCAGCGAGGAGTTGTCGTCAACACAGCGAGTTTAGCTGCATTTGATGGTCGCATCGGACAGGCTGCATACACTGCGAGCAAAGCAGCTGTGGTGGGCATGACACTTCCAATTGCCCGTGATCTTTCGAGCCAAGGTATACGGTGTGTCACCATTGCTCCTGGTATATTCGAAACTCCCATGCTTGGAAGATTGCCGGAAAAAACTCGGCAGTTTTTGATTGATAATTCTCCATTTCCAAAGCGTCTTGGAAATGCAGATGAGTATGCTCACATGTTGCAAAGCATAATTGAAAACCCAATGTTGAATGGGGAAGTGATAAGGCTTGATGGAGCACTACGAATGCCACCCTAGTTATTTACGCAAATGTTTAGAGTATTAGGTTAGATAGTTCAGATTGTTTTCTGGAAATATAGTTATGATGAACATTTACCAAATCGAGTAGTTATGAAGTCAAATTTAAATTTCGTCGTTCACGTGTATGGATTTTCAATAGTAAGTACGAACTAGCATTTTTTTAAAAAGAAAATTTGAAAATTGGTTTTAAGTGTTTAGATCCTCTTGCCTCCTGCACCCAGGTTCTCCGAAGTTGTTTACGTTAACAACTCCAGACACTGACCACTCGACCATCACAGCCACAAACATAAGATTTTCGGAACTTCTATTTATTCTTTATTTTCGGCAACTTTAGATCACATTCCCCATTAGATCATATACTGTATATTATATATTAAATTTAAAAGAATTAAACACCCAAATTAAGTTAAACATCTGATAGTTGTTGTTTTTTTTAAAAAAAGGCATCCGGAAACCACAACAACATATACATATCATATTACTGGATTACTAACCTACACCACTTGGCCATCACAACTACGAACATACCTTTCGAAATACTATTGCTAATTCTGCCTCTGTTGTGCTTAAAAAAAATGACAAAAATTATTAAACATTTATTATACACTTTTTAACTTTATTATACATTTTTAAGTCCATGCAGATAGCGTTTTTCGTCTAGCATTTTTCTGATGTGTGATTGTGCTCCAAACTCTGACAATTCTAAAATTGAGGCATTATCTCCTGATGCTTCATGAGCATCACGACAGGAATGATGTGAAAAGTCGAGTCAGTGTGCATTTTTCGATCATTTGCTGAAGAAAATTCCAAAAATTGAAAAAAAGTTAAGTTTATGCATTTTAAGATGATTATTACCAAAATGTTAATTAATATTAAAAAGGTATAAAATAGGGATTACTTTTATATAAAATCTGCTGTAATTTTTCCAATGTTGGCCAACACGTTTTTTATATTGAAAAGCTAACATTGTTTTTTCTATTTATGGCCAACACTAACTTTGTTTACATTGGTCCAATGGCAACATTATTAATGTTAGCCAACTGTCGTTGGGTCAGTGTTGGCATGATGTCCTTGGACAACTTTTTCAAAAATTGCCAACACAACGACAAAATGCCAACATTGGCTTATTCATTAGTTGTCGTTATTGCGTATACAGTCCAACTCGTTTAATTGCACAGTGACCAGGCAAGCCGGTCACAGTTCCATACAAAAGTTGACAGTGCAATTAAGCGGGTTCGCCTGTATATAGACATTAGAGAGTTTATTCCCTTATAAACAATTCCCTCAAAGGAAATTTTTAAAATGCTTGCCACCTATACCAGTTTATCGAATAGAATTGCGTTAGATACAAAAAAATGTGGCTTGTTAATTTAACTTTGAATTCAAATTTTGCCGGCAAATTATAGCCCATCATTCCCTCCTGAAATGAAGTGGTAGGAATCAAAGTGACCTTGACCAAGTTACCGGTTTATCTAGATTGAAGTGCAAAACGAAATTGTGATTTTGCTTACGAGGCTAGGGAGGTTATGGAAAATTCATTCTGTTGAGCTGGAGATTCGAACTGGCAACTGTTATTTCGGCGGAAGAAAGTTCGATATAAATCGTTGTTTACGGACATTGTTCAATCACTCTAGATCTTCCGTAAGAATTTATACGAACATTTAAACTTGCTGGTTAGTTAAAACACGCCGAAAATTTAGTGCATCGCTCAAAAACAAACTTCATGCCTGTGTCATCAAAGTTCCTCTCCATTACGTAGTTTCGCGGGCAGCAATAAAAGGTATTGAAAATGAATTTTCTCTAAAGAACTCTGTTAATGTATATTCTATTTCTATTGTACATACCTTGGTCCTTTTTAATATTGTATCCACCCATGTCCAGTTAGGATAATGGCTGCATATTTCACCGATTGGTGATTACAAGCTCACATGTTTATGTTTGACACTGCGTGAAACATACTAGTTCTGGAAGTGGATGGCAATGTAAACCATCTATATGCATGTAGTTATTTAGATATTACATTGTATATATATATATATATATATATGGTAAGGCAATAAACTACGAATTATAAGATTGACAGCAGATTCATGATCGAACTGAATTAAGCAATACTCCAGTACGAGTAGCCTACATAGATTTATGACCACTGTATACACAATCTCTGGTAAGCTACTTGCTTACTTCTTGGCACACCAGTTTGAGAAATTTGGTCCCAGGGAATGTAGAGAAATGTGGTTTGCAAACTTTTGACATAGGACTACGTCTTTCTTTTCGGTACTGGATGTGAATTTGTGTGCAAGACCCGGCTATGGCAGTGAAATTGAAAATTTCTTTAGATCTTGATGGCCAATTTAAAAATCACTTCAAAAATCACTTTGTATGCTTATGATAAGCATACGAATTTATTTGCTGAACTGATGATGTCAATATCTTAAATTTGTAAGCAATTTTCCTTGTTTGATAGCATATTCCTTGGAGTCTGTAAGTCACATACAAATGCTTTCGGCCTGCATGTTGTAGCTTGTTGCCTAATGGTCTAATCTATCGCTCCTACTCAATCTTACGTGTTAGTAACTTATTATGCTCACATATCCATGGGAGGAGGAGTCGTTGATGATTAGTGCTATACTGTATAAAGTTTACATTTGTAAGTACATATTTATTGTGGAAAACTGTGTGATATTTATTACTAGCTTTGGACACTGGTACAGCCATGCATGTGCATAATGAGCAAGCATTAATGGTTGACATTTTTCCAGCTCAAGTCCATAGAAAATACATATTATTATATAGTACAGACTTGACCGCATAACATCTCATAATCCACACCATATAGTGTTTCAGCAAATATTGTTTAGAAAGCGAATGTAACACGGTTTTGCTTTTTTAATTTTTTTACAATTTTGAAGCATCAATTTTTGGAGAAGTTGCAAAATTAAAAGTCGTATTCACTAACATAAATGAATAATTTTGCCACAGCTACTCCGCCAATTGTATTGTGTCTGTACAATTTCATTGTCAGTTCCAATTCAATGTCTTGGGGCCCTGGAATGCTTTTTATTAATGAAATGGCGGCTTGATTAGAAGAATGTTTTCGCAATTGGAAATAATCACGCGTTGCCTGTGGGATTCCTTGTTGAGCTTTTGTGCTTTTTAGGTCCATTTTGAAGTCTGCGCCAACATCATAATAACTTGGGCCACGCATTGTAAACAAATTTACAAAACCTGTTGGTGGTATTGTCAAGTTTGACACAAATGTGAGGTAATTGTGGGAATAGGAAAGTGGTTGGTTGATACATGCTTCGTCGTTCAAAGGACAAATGGTGTTCTCTCGTTTGCAGCGACTGTTTCGGTGAATAAAAACAGAAAACAGTTTCAATTGTTGAATAATATCCCTCAATTTCTCATTTGGTAATATTAAAAGATATGCAGAATTAAAGAATTGTTTCTCCGCTAGTAATTGTGGATATTAAATTTAAAATTGTGCTAAGATTAATTTAAAATGCTTACTTTTTATGAGTCGAATCACGGATATAACCTGCTGGGCATTCTATTCGGTTGCATTTGTAACTCCCTCTAGTATTTAAACAAACTTCATTTGGACCATTGCATACGTTTCCTTGCGCACATTCATCAATATCTGAAGTTAGAAAAAAACATGAATTTACCATTGGCTGTACGTGCTAATAAATTGTGAAAAGAGACGTTTTCAGTCGTCAATACCTTGGCAAATTCTTTTGTCAGCACCAATTTTGTATCCGGCTGGACAACTACACGAGTAAGAACCTGGTATATTTACGCAATAACCGATGCATAGATTTCCTCTTCCCTTATACACAGTGCATTCGTCAATGTCTAACAAATGACAATAAACGTGATAAGAGTAAAATTAATGTCCATACGCCATTACTGTAGTTTACAGTTACTGTATATAAAATGTGTGCACTCATGCTTACCAGTACACGTTCTTTTGTCCTTTCCTTGGGTGTAACCTGCCGAGCAAGTGCACTGATAAGATCCCCAAGTATTTATGCAAGTTTGCTGGCAAATTGAACTGCCAAATTCTTGGCATTCATCAACATCTGAAGTAATGAAACAAGGTAATTCTGAGATACTATAGTCGACTGCATAAACTTGTTACTTTGATTTTGGATGTAGCTGTTAATAACACAATTAGTCGTATTTGCACTTACCTATGCAAACCTTGTCGTTATCGCCATGTTTGAATCCTTCACTACATTTGCAAACATAAGATCCTGGTGTATTTTCGCACTCTGCATTATAAGCGCACACTTTGCCATAACGTGTGCATTCGTTTATATCTAAAACTCAATGACATTTGTATAAATTATAATTCAAATATTATGGCGCAACAAAAATATTTAAATGTATGGTGAACATTTTTATAAAAATAATATCGGCCCACCTTCGCATTCCCTCTGCGCATTAAGCATGTAACCCACTTGGCACTGGCAGACATAGCTTCCAGGGTGGTTGACACATTCTTGACCGCCTCTGCATTCGTGGATTCCTTTAGCACACTCATCGATATCTGTCTTGCAACAAAAACATGCAGATTGGCAATTCTGCAACATGCTTATATTTCTGTCAATCTAAATAACGATTTACCCTTGCATGATGTTCCTTGGATGTCCAGTTCATAGCCGCTTCCACAATTTACATTGTTTTGACAGTCGTAAGAGCCGATTGTATTAACACACCTTTGATGGGGTGGGCAAATATTTGCACTTTCACACTCGTTGTGGTCTGCAAGAATGTTGTTAGGTCATAATTGATAACGGGAATTACTTTTGATCTTTCGTCATGCATGTTATGACATAAGACCGATAGGCAGATATTTATGTAAAAAACATGCCCAATCTCTCAGTGGCTTTATCATTTTGAAAATCTGGAACATATTGAATATAGGTGTTCTACTTGCCAATACAGGTTCCGGATTCATCAGGTCGCATGCCAGTTTCACACTGTACCACATTGCAGCTGCCATCCGCAGCAAGACGATATCCATAAGGACACGTCTTACGATCACATCTGAAAGATCCTAAAGTATTCCGGCACACCCATCCTTGACCACAGTTGTGTGATCCTATCACACATTCGTCATCATCTAAAGGACGAGATTATTTTTGTAAAACATTTACAGTTTAAGCATAGTACTTGATCTGAAGTTTTGGATCTGATTATACCTTCACACAAACTTGTATGTGCATTTAAGGTGTATCCTGTTCCACACCCCTGGAGGCGAATGCAGGTGTAGGATCCAATTGTATTATCACATCGTTGGCTCGTTAAACAATTGTGAAATCCTTGTTGGCACTCATTGATGTCTGGTAAAATAAAAATAACCCATCCACCTTGTACTCTCATCACTGCAAACATATCTCCAAAAGTACTGCCAAGTGAGTTGTTCATAGAACAGGACATTGCTAAAACAGTCGCTAAATTGCCAACAGGGTCATAATAATGGACTGCTGTTTGGTAATTGGTTTATAACCTGTTTTTAAGTATACACTCGAATTGTGAGTCTTTGTCGTTACATAACAACATGCAAGTTTTCGGCACATTTAACCACATTACACGTAGTTTGCGAAGGAAAATTTGGACATAGATACAAGACAAGGCGAACAGAACAAATAAAATAACGATGAGATAACAACCATAGCTGTATCTCTGTTTAAAAAATTATAACCATTACCTGCGCTCATGATGCGTTGATCCTATTAAAACAGTCACGTTAGTACGAACTTCTGTCATGATTTTGGATTTCAAGTTTTCAATGATTTTATAATATTATTGCACACTAGTTCAAATTTGAGTGCAAACCATGATGCTGTTTGAAAGGATTTTGTTTGTGTAGAAATTATCTAGTTTACTATGTTATGCTGAAAGGATAACTCACGTTATAACATGAACATGTACCTTCACATCGCCTGGTTTGCTGGTTGATTTTGTAGCCATTAGGGCACCGTACTTGATTAGCAACACAAGAAAAGCTTCCCACCGAATTAAGGCACGTTTCTCGGTCTTGGTCGCAGGAACTCAAGCCTTCTAAGCATTCATCAATGTCTACAACATTAAATTATATTGGAATTCTTGTTAATTTTAGTTATTCAATTCCATGCAATTGTGAGGTTTTTAAGTATTTAGTTGTTTACCCAGACAACGCTGACTTTCTCTACTATAGCGTAATCCAGTGGGGCATTGTGGTTTTTCTTGACAGACGAATCCTCCTAAACTGTTCTGACATTCCGTTGTTTCAGTGTTGCAATTATGGATATTTTCTTCGCATTCATTTATGTCTGTTTCAAATATTTTGATACTGGCATGGAACTGTGCGTTTTGAATTTATGCTAACAAATGTAAGCAAAATTGATATTACCTTCACAGTTTCTTGTCAAAGAGCTGACTCTGTAGCCTTGTGGACATGATTGTTCTGTTGGTCTAGCTGTACAGGAAAATCCACCACGATAATTGACACATGTTTCTTCAAATGAACAGTTGTGAAGCTGCTCTTTGCATTCATCAATATCTGAAACGTCATAATAATTTGTTATTTGACGGAATTTATACATTGTCATGTTCATTTACTTGGTTTAAGGTTAAATTTCAATGTTTGTTATAGTTTGATTATTTTTAAATACTACACAAATGTCAGATTTGGTTTTATTTTATGATTACAACTGGATAACAGTATGAGATCAATTGAGGTATCAATGATTATTTGCTATCAAATGCATTTTCATGTCCTGAATGCATATAAAGCGAGTGAAAAATGTTTAATTGGTTCAAACATTTAGGATATTAGGAGTTCTTGAGTTTAAAAAATCGTATTATAGAAGCACATAAATTTTGTCCAGAATTTTTCTTGGAATTAAGCTTTTAAGTTTGAGGTGTTAAGGCCTATCCATTCCAAAAATGTACTTTTACTACCTTCACAGCCTCTTGCTGTTGTATTTGGACGATATCCAATTGGACATTGAACAAGCCAGCATCTGAAACTTCCATTTGTATTGAGACATATTTCTTTATTCCTGTTGCATGTATCTGTCATCAGCAGACACTCGTTGATATCTGTAAATCAAGGATGAATTTTTAAAATTTTTTTTTACAAAAATGATTGCATTACTTTGCATTTATTTAGAAGTATGATCATTAACTTTATTTTTTAATAATATACCTTCGCATGCGTTCACTGTGTTATTAAACACGTGCCCAGTAGGGCAATCCTGAATTCGGGGTGTCACAGCTCGACACTGGAATCCACCAATCAAATTCACACATTCTTCTTTGCCATCAGTGCAGTTGTGCGTCTTTTCCAAGCATTCGTTTGTGTCTGTTATTAAAGAATTTCAAAATTATGCAGATGTACTTGTATAAAAACATTGTGTCAGCAAGGTACAGACAGAGTAAATTGTCATGTTTCTACCATTTTACAACCACCTGGTGGTGGTCTCCATTAAAACATGTCAGAATTATATGCACCTTGTCGCTTACCTTGACAAACCTTCATGGTAAAATTCATTTTGTAACCACGAGGACACTGTACACTGTGACAGCGATAGCTTCCTACAATGTTAATGCAGATTGCATTCTGTTGTCGACAGTCGTTCGTCTCCTCAATACATTCATCAATATCTGTGTTGTAAAGTTACTGTTAATTGTTGAAGGGAATTAGTGAAATTACCTTGTAAATTGATCTATGCATTCTTACCTATGCACATCTCAGGATTGGCAGGGTCAAGTCTGTGCCCTTCTGGACACTTCGAGCTTGGGTCTTCTTTCGGTTGACAGTGATAGAGGCCAATTTCGTTGATACAGTTTTCATTATCGGGATCGCAAGTGTCCAATTTTTCTTCACATTCATTTACATCTATTGAAAGCATATTGTCATATTAGTACGTACTATTGGAAATTGGAAACATTGAGAATGACATAGTATATCTACCTTCACACTGGCCATCATTTTTGCTGGATGGCTTGTATCCTGCCGGACATTGGGCTTTTACCTTGGTAGTGCATTGATATGACCCTAACGTGTTTACACATGTTTCGGCAGTTTCTTCACAATCGTGCAGATTCTCGAGGCATTCATTAATATCTGCAATTCATTTTTTATATATATATATATATATATATATATATACACGTATACGCAGTTATTTGATCTTGAGAATTAGTCAAACTTGCCTATTAATTTTAGAATGTATATTGAAGTTATTTTAGACAACTATACCTGCGCACATCCTGAATGAAAGACTGAAACGAAAGCCTTGCTCGCATTTCATGTCGCACTCGTATGCTCCAACAATATTTCGGCAGGTTTCTTTATCGGGATCACAATCGTGCAGCTTTTCAACACACTCATCCACATCTTCATAGGGAGTATAAAAGATCGTGAGTAGGCCCCAATGGCCGTTACTTGCGTTGCATATTGCATTAGCAAAGTACACTTTGCCACGAGGACAGGATCATGATAATACAATTGGAGTTGCAGAACGATGTACAACAAAAGACTTTCAGAATACCATAAACGAGTCGACAAAATTACAGGACACATCACGCAACGTAGACAATCCACTTAAAAGCAGTATACAGATGAATGACTAGGACACAATGTGCCGAAAACTCACTTAATCTCAATACCATTACCAAAGATTTGATTACCTTCTTGTCATTTGTCCTCTCATCAGGCTATTACACAATGAAATTTGAATGATTCTTGTTAATTTCTTAATATTATTGTTATAAGAACCTGTAGGGATTTCTTCATTTCAAAACCGAGTGCTCACAACGCAGTTTGATGCACTTTGACATTGTCACATGTTTATATAATACCAGTATGATGACTTGAAAAGAATAAGTACCATATCAAACATTAATGTGTAATATGTCTTACCGTCACACCCTTTCTGTGCGCTGTTGAATTTGTATCCTGCTGGGCAGCTGCTCTGTGATTTTGGTTGACATTCGTAAGTGCCCTGTAGATTTAAGCAGAATTCCCTATCTCGATTACAGGCATCCAAACCTTCAGCGCATTCATTGACGTCTTTATAAAATTGATAAAACATCATTTGCTTGTGAGATGACCAGATTCAGTTTTTGTTGGTTTTTTTTTTTCACAAATTTCAGATTGGCATATTAATTGTGGATATTTACCCATGCATTGCGCACTAAGTTGATTGTGCTTGTAGCCAGGTGGACAAGTTGTTCTAGACTCCTTTGTTAAACAAACGTAGGAACCATCGGTGTTGGAACAAAACTGATCAGATCGATCACATGAATCCAAGCCTAATGCACACTCATCAATATCTGTTGACAAAAGATAACCAAGAAAGCGTTAAAATTTGATTGGTTAAACATTTAACCCTCAGATTCCAGGCTGGGGGTCGTTTTGACCCCCATCTTGGGGGATTTTTTTTAAATTCCCAAACTTTTGGACATCCTAAACAGAATGTAAATAAAGCCTTTTATGCACAGAAAATTCCTGGAGCACCTTATAATTCCTTCAAAAAAACAAAAACCTGGAAAAGTGTACAAAACACCCCCAGGTTGGTACTAATAATGTTACATGTTATTTTTTTAGGTTTTCAGTGATTTCATGCTAAATTGAGCTGATACACCATTTTACTCAAGATGGATGCCTCTATTTTGTTGTTACCATTACCTTTTTAAGCATTTTTCATGCCAAAAAGTGAAAACAATGTGTGTTGTAAAAGAGAAAATGGCTACTCGCTTACCCATTTTTTTGACATAAAAATTAAAATAAAAAAAACTTCTTATTCTATATGGATAATGAGACCTGATTTCATGTAGTTAGAGTCCCCTACATATGTTAGGATTTTTTTTTGCATGAATATATATGTCGGGTAAAAATGACCCCCAGGTTGGTACTTGTGTGACCGAAAGGGGGGTTGGTATCTTAGGGTTAAAGAGCCATCAAGGCCCATCATTAAGACGTAACGCAAGTCGGTGTATGAGAGGAGTGAAGAAGATAGTTATTTGATCAATGAAGTATTTACACAGTTAAGGTCAATTTATTAGAGAAATTATCCTGGCATGGGGCAAAAACCTGATTAATGGCTAATGACTGTTAGATGGATAGGTCTATGATTAGAGAGAAAAAAATACAAAAACAGATACATTTTATTTACCTTTGCAACTGTTGCTTCCAGTACTGAATTCATAGCCTGGTGTGCAGATATGTTGGAGGTCTGGAATGCTTGCTCCATTAGTTGCTACAGACCCGTCATGTTGGTTAATGCACTGATAACTGCCTATAGAATTCACGCAGTATTGGATAGTCAAATCGCATTCGTCTTCTTCTATTGCACACTCGTCAATGTCTAAACAGAGAATATTCGTAGTATAAAATGGGTCGCTTTAGAGGAGCAGAAGGAAAGACAAGCGTATCACATATTAGAGTGGACGGACTATACCTATGCATGTTCGTCTATCATTTTGTAGCTCGTATCCTACATTGCAATCACATATAACTGCATCTCCAGTATCGGTGCAAAGTTGACTGCAAGGATTGTTCAAGCCACAGCGATCTGTTCCTGGGGTTTTAAAAAAGATTAAATTGCACAGAAATCCTAACAATAAATCGTTTCAACTAATATGAATGTTATGCACAATTAATGATGAAGATATTGTGTACCTTGAACGCATGTTTTTGCATCCGCTTGCAGTCGAAATCCAGGGTTGCATTGGCAGTAATAACCATGTATAGTGTCTATACAAATGTGGTCACATAATTGCCCTGCTGGGAATGCTTTGCATTCATCAAAATTTCCAGTTGCTGTGAAATAAGTAATTTGTAAATACAAATTCATGTATGGTTTAAAAGCAATTGTCGTCACATCCTATAGCTAATCAATGACTGACTATCATTCTGTTTCTGCAATATTCTTCTTAGGACAATTTTGAAAAGATGCAATCTGAGAACATTTACACACTGTCAAAATAAAATTTCTACAATTCAAGTGGTTGCATTTCTTTTTCATTTTGACTTCTGGGTTGGGTCATGGTTAAGGATAATTTTAAGAACAGGATTTGAATTTAAAAAAATTATGGAATTATGTTCTATGTAATGAAATGAAGTTTGGCTCGATTGCAGATATTAAAATCTATTCCGTCGAATATTACGTACTTGCATTTTGATATGAACCATCTGAAACAGTATTTGGATGTTGAGAATGCTGATTAGTTTGAGGTGTTTGTTGAGTTCCTAAAGCGTTTGTGCCAAGGGTATTGTTTGAAGGAAGAGAACTATTAGGTTTGTGGCAGCAGTCGTTAAATGCTTGGGCCCAAGGTGATGAAAAATCAAATGATTTCAATTTGCAGTTTGACGCATCCCCTGTGCCTCGAACTGCAATTCCAACTTTGCAGCCATCACAGCAGTCCTGAAACCCATTAAATATTTTTGTTTTAATGCAGCTAAAACAAAAGATTTTCTTAATTTGGATATTTGTACAGACCTTGTAGTATTCTCCACCCTCTCGAGGAACTTTCAAGCAAGGTTGGTTAATTCGACCGGCATCTGTTCCAGTTGAACACATGGCCAAACGATGAATCTGCAGGCAGCAGATTTCCATCGTGGTTCCACACACGTTTTGATAATGCCGTGGAATGTTTGGTATTGGTTTTGCATACGTGCTGCATAGTTCTTTATTATTCGTTCCTCTCAAAATACCATCATTGCAGCATTGAGAAATGGTGCGTTCAATATCACCTGATGTATACGAATTTCATAAAAAATGATGACCATCTCGCAATTTGGCTCAGTGAAAAGACTGAATAAACTTTACATTCAAATTTATAGTTGAATAAATAAGATAGCAAAAACAAGCAAGTTGTTGCTACTGCGGCTATGTAGCGGCTGAAGGTTGTGAGTGGGCCCCTAAATAGCTTCTGGGCCCAACAATTTTATTTACGATTATTAACATAGGGTATGTTCCAAAGTGTAGTTATTGATTTGAAATGGTGTGCACCACATAAGTAGTATGTTAGTTTGTAATCCTTCTAATAAAAATGAAAGTGCATTGTATGACCTCTTACTAAATGACAAAGATAGCAAATTGTGGTTACATTTATCGTCCACACAACTAATTATGTTTTAAGATTGAAATGAATTTAACTGAAAGTGTACTCTTACAGCCACAATTTTTAATACTAGCTTGCCTACTTTATGTGCATGGTCATAGGTTAACTGTAATTCAAGCAGGGTAAGCCTAGTTATATTTAGCCCATTTTTTATTTATTTTACGCTGGTTAGTGTTCCCATCATGAGTTCACAATGGTTTGAAGGAAGTGGTGACATTTAATTAAATGAGTGTAAAAAAATAGTTTTTAGGAGAAAAGCCAACATTTTATTATTAACCTTATAGCGGTTCAGTATCCCCTAATGGCGTATGTGCCCTAACTTTTAATGTTACATTTCCAAAATGGTTGCTTTTAGTAATGTTCAAATAATTTTATTATATTTAAACATAAACAACTACTAATACTTAAAAGGATTGATACATTTAGAGCAGATTTGTTGTAGGTGCATGACGAGTTTGAATATGTTGTTTTAATTTGTTGACTGTAGTGTAGGACTGACCAAATGTAATGACCAGGTGTTATTCATCTTCTTGATTGATCAAGACAAAACTACAAAATTGTACAGAAAACTGTCAGTTTAAGCAGAGCCATTAGATCATGCAATTTCCTAAAGCACTTCAATTTTAAAAGCATTTTTGCGTCGTAGTTTTTCCTCCCTCCTCCATTATTTTAGTGTTAGATTTTCGTGAGACTCAAATTTCAAGTAAATTAGGCTAGCGTGTGGTAAGTTAAGTTTACTGTCTTTAAAAGCTGCTATTTTTGTTGCGAAATGATATTATGTTCGATTTTCCAGAACGAATATTAAATTTAACTTTTTTTTTTTAGTGTTCATAAAACCTAAGTTGGTTTCTTCTAAATTTGATAAGGATTTTAATGCCATGTTATCACTAATTAAGTCGTTGATGTTTTTGCTCGTACATAATTTAATATAAACCGCTTAATTGGCTCGTATTCAATGGAAGAATACAGATTTTACAAACATTTTTTTTTTAAATTAACTTTGCTCACGGATTTGGTGGTCCAAATTGGTATTATGTGACAATGGGTAGATTTTTAAACATCTACAATTTGCGAAAACGACATATTTTGCACATAAAGCTGCTTAGTGAGTTAAGTATGTATACTTTATAGATATAACCAAAAATTTACTTAGATTATGCGAAAATGGGGAACGAAGTGAAAGCAATTTGTGTTCTTCATGTATACAACATTAATTATAAATTTAATTTATACAGTCAGTTAGTTACTTTTAAGATAATATCATTGCACATAATCTTCACAGCTCGCATTTAGGCAATTTAAGTCAGTGGAATACATTCGAGGGATTATATTTAGTCATTGTTACAAAATTGTTAGATAATTGAGACCAAAGGCTGAATCGTCATCAGAATATATGGCGGTTCAGCATTGAAGCTATTAGCCTCAGCTGTTCAGCCACTTCGTGACAAACTTCGTATCCCGTAGATGTTTACTTGGTATCACATTAAACTACCAATCTGTATTGTATACATTTATCTCATCTTTGAATGTAACTTATGCAAGTAATTGTTATCAGAAGTAATAATTGACAGATAACTTACCTTCACAATATCCATGAAAATT
The DNA here is from genome assembly GCA_033995625.1 of Ophyiulus pilosus. NCBI lineage: Eukaryota > Metazoa > Arthropoda > Diplopoda > Julida > Julidae > Ophyiulus > Ophyiulus pilosus. The sequence continues at coordinate 18,714 of JAUJYV010001115.1, forward strand.
GAACAGTAATAAAAGCAACGTGAAAACTTGCTTTTTAAATGAAAAATGCATCTTGAACTGGAAGGTTGTTGCTAATTCCAGCAAAGATGTCTATGTGGTCACAAATAAACCAACCTGCGTTTGGCAAGTGACACTGTTCGTTGCACAGTTTCAACTTAGAAATGAAAGGGAAAAACTTTGCTTCTTGCAAGTTGTCGCCATTCAGAAATTGAAAACACGTGGTTAAGCTGGATTAAATCAGTCTACCATTTGCCTATTGCGGTTCCTTGCTCGTTAACAACCGCGACATGCACTTTGATTCAAAACTGGGGTGTTGTGCTTAATAATTTATAGCCAAGATTCGCGAAATTTGCTTTGCTACTTATATGACAGAAGTAGCAAAATAAGCGATAAATTTATTGATACTTTAGGCATCACTTATCCACACTTTGGCCCTTCCTTCCTCACCCTCGAACCCTCTGTATATTTTTCAAAATTAAGCAGTGAAATTCTATCTGTATACTATAGCCTCCTTGTTGTGAGAGGCTGAAAGCTCCAGCTGAAAACACTGATTTCTACGGATAAGTGAGTCTGCGCATGCGCAATGTGGCTGGGGCCACCGGTCTCTCACGTTAAGGAGGCTGCTACAAATTTGTATATTGTACATCTGTTCAAAAACACTTAAACGAGACTGTGAACAAAATAAATTGGTCGGTATTTTTGTGCAACAAAATGTAAGTTTCTTTAAATTATACAGTACTGTTTTGTTTAGTTTAATATATACATTGCCACAGGAATTCTGAGAAAATGCTATGATAATATTTTTCATTTTATGAATGTTTGTTAAAGTTTAGTATTTTCGGTGTTTTATTTCAACGGTCTTCAAACTTCTGACCCCAGCTGAAACCAACCATTGAAATATCATTTCTCTGGAAGCTTAAACGTTTTAAAATGAAAATTTAGATATTTGAGATTTAAGTAAGTTTTGATAAAACTTGATATTTTATACCCAACTATATTTAATTTGCAATATAGTATGCATTGGTTATAATTTCCAAGTAGGGCAGTTATACAAACAATTATTTTAATGTAAATTGCAAACAATTTAACTTTTGGTATTTCCAAAGAACAGTGTGAACATTTAAAAATGGTGTAGGATTTTTGGTGAGAATTGTCTATGGTACAGGTCATAATCAAACATTTAATTTTCATTCGTTTATATAACTTTGTAAACCTTTTAAGAAAAGAAACTAATATTCTGTCAAAAATAATTGTCACGAGGGATGTCATATCTGATCTTTGACCCTCTGGTTTGACCGCTTATAACATAACTAATGGTAAAAAACTCGATGTAGGGTTTTTGATGAGTGTCACAATGGTTAATTACTTAATCGACCATTAGTTTTATTAGCTTATAAGACAGGACTAAGCGCATATACACTGGGACTCAGCCCACCTGATTTTTAGTATTAGTATTTTTTGGTTTGGGTTGACTTTTGTTAATTTATAGTACACCTAACCGTCGCTTTACGGTCTAGATAATGTACGTTCTAGAAAAGTTGGCCGTAAAGCGAAAAGCCGTATAACGAATTAATTATTTTGATACAGTGCAGCATTTTTTTTTACCGTAAACGAAGCATTAGAGTTTGAGCCAGCCAACGTTAACGATAACGAGAAACAGCGCTGTCGTCGACCCGGAATGTCAAGGACTACCCTATGCGAAGCATAGCATTCCAATGCCATTCCGGGTTTCCCGCGCTGTTTCTCGTTAACGTTATCGTTATCGTTTCGTTAACGTTGGATGGCTCAAACTCTCTAATGATAGGCGTATTAGCTTATAAGACATGGAACATCTAAATGTACGTCATTCAAAAATGTCGTTAATTTTATTTTCTGCTGGGACGAAATCTAATTCGTGACCCATGACCTTAGCTAATTTTTCTGAATTTTGTTTTTTGTCAACGGTGGTTCTTATTAGCATTTACTATAAAACGACTTTGGAATCATTGAACCTTGAATCATTATGATTGTATACATTTTGCAATGCATGCTTACCACTTTTATTATAATTTTATTTTTTACTTTTTCACCACTAGGTCACTGCTATAAACCTCCAACAATTTACCATGGATGAGTTCGACAACAATGAGTGCCACGTTTTACTAAGGAAGTTACAGGTAACACAAGCTAATTGGTATCTTTATTTGTGTCAATCTACATGAATATTGGGTACTATGGTATCCCATACAATGAAATTGGGATCTTTGTTTTTACAGTGAACACAATTAAGAATTATATGATTTAATTGTTAAATTTCTTAAATGCAAATACATTTAATGATCGTAATATATGCTTATATGATGCTAATATAGTTCAATACCTTTTAGGAACTAAACTGCTCATTTGTCTATGACGTAGACAGTATAGGAGTCAAGGAAATATTATTTAAGCCTGGGGAACCAAGGATGAAAATCTTTGAATGGCTCTTAATGAGGTTAAAATAAGTTTAGATATAATCTTCCTAAATGCAAATCATGAGCTTGAGATTCAGTTTTGTAATACTTTCTTTTTTTTTTTAGCATTAGTAGTTTCGAATTCGTGAAATTTCAAAGGTATAGCAAGACTTCTAATAAGACATCTTTTTTGCAATGTAAGAATCATTTTTCAGTTTTTTAAATATTACTGGATTGACATTGCTCTGGGTGGCCTCAATTAATTTTTTCCCTAACGTTAACACTTTCCTTGTCAGATTTTTCGAAGATATTGTGTGACTTGGGGTATTATGAGGAAGACGTCCTGCCAATTATCCAGGTGAGATGAATTTTATTCTGCCAACTTAAAATGTAAACACAGTATAAACTTAATGAATGTTTGCCCTTGCCGTAATTAACTCTGGACCTATATTGCGTTGCATTAACTTTAAAAAGTTTTATGGAAATGTGTTTCCCACCAATTTTGACATAAGTCACCAAGCTATAGCTATAGTATAATGTTAAGTATTTTGAAAGGGTATACAGGGGAACCTCGCATAACGAGCATAATTGGTTCCGGAGTCTTGCTCGTTATGCGAAACACTCGTTAAGCGAAACAATTTT